>LPNX010514735.1:64768-79891 GCA_001517045.1 Pseudotsuga menziesii
GGGAAAGATATGGGGCTCCAGAAGAGAATCACAGAGAAAGAAAAAGGACCAGATCTTGTTCCGGGTATGTAGCTTTACTATATGATTTTATTGATAAAGAACCTTCCAGTTATGAAGAAGCGGCAGAACAGAAAGAATGGAAGGATGCTATGATCGAAGAGTACCAATCGATCATGAAGAATGATGTTTGGGATGTTGTCCCAAGACCATATGGAAAGTTAGTTGTAACTTCCAAATGGATCTACAATATCAAGCATGATGCAGACGGTAGCATTGAAAAATATAAGGCAAGATTTGTGGCTCGGGGTTTCTCTCAGAAAGAAGGAATTGATTATGAATAAACCTTTGCACCTATAGCTAAATACACTTCCATCAGATCAGTAATTGCTCTAGCTGCAGAGATGAAATGGAAGATACACTAGATGGATGTCAAGACTGCTTTCTTGAATGGTGTAGTGGAAGAGGAAGTGTATGTAGAACAACCACTCGGTTTTGAGACAAATGATAGAGAGACTCATGTGTGCAGATTGAAGAAAGCCCTGTACGATTTGAAACAGGCACCCAGGACTTGGTATGGCAGAATTGACAGCTTTCTATCCAGTTTGGGCTTTACCAAGAGTAAAGCAGATTCCAACCTTTACTACAAGGTTGAACATGGAAACCTAGTGACGATTCTACTATATGTAGATGATCTATTTGTAATAGGTATGGATGGGTTGATTGCTGATACGTAGAGAATGCTTGCTACTGAGTTCGAGATGAAGGAATTGGGTATGACGCATTACTTTCTAGGTATGGAGGTGTGGTAGAGTACAGATGGAATCTTCCTTGGACAAGGGAAGTATGCAGTAGAGATCCTAAATAGGTTTGGGATGATGGACTGCAAAGTCATGGCCACACCTATGGCATCGAACCTGAAGCTATTGAGTGATGCTTAATCAGAGATGGTTGATGCTACCATGTATCATCAAATGATTGGGTCCTTGATGTACCTGACAAACACGAGACCAAACATTTGCTTTGCTGTGAACACCTTGAACCAGTTCTTGACAGATTCGAGAAATGTTCACTTGATTGCTACAAAGCATATTCTAAGATACCTAAGGGGTACAGTTGATTATGGGATCAAGTACGATACGAATCAAAAGATTAACCTAGAGGGTTATGTTGATTCAGATTGGGCAGGAAGTGCCATCGATAGGAAGAGCACTTCAAGGTGTTGCTTCAGTATGGGATTAGGTGTGATCTCTTGGTTTAGCAGGAAGCAATCCTATGTGGCACTGAGTACAGCTGAAGTAGATTATGTTGCAGCTTGTTGAGCTAGTTGTGAGGCGGTATGGCTGCGGAAGCTACTGTCTAATTTATTTGATCTCCAGATGGATGCTACTTGTATACATTGTGACAACCAAAGTTGCATAAATTTTTCAGATAATCCAGTGTTCCATGACAAGTCGAAGCATATCAAGATCAAGTACCACTATATCAGGGATATGGTGTAGAGGGGAGCAGTGAAGCTCCGGTATCTTGCAACGGAGGAACATATAGCTGATGTATTGATGAAGCCATTGGCTAGGATGAAGTTTGAGTACTTAAGGGAGAAGCTTGTTGTTCTATAGATCGAGGTTTCCTCCAAGAGAAAGTGATGAGACCCATAGCCATTCTAACATGGTGAGAGGATTGGTTCCTTCCATGGTCAGATGTAAGGGTTGAGCCATTCTGTCATGGTGAGAGGATTGGTTCATTCCATGTAAGATATGAGTGCTGGCTATTCTATCGAGTAGGACAGATGTAAGGGCAACTGCCATTTTGGGAATGGAGGTACCTAGTCATTTACTAGGAATACTCAGTTCGGGTACTGAGAAGAGCCATTTTGAAGAGTAGGTCAGATATAAGGGCTAAACCATTCTGTCATGGCTAAAGGATTAGGTTCCTCCCATGTTAGATGTGAGTGTTGGCCATTTTGTTGAGTAGGATGGATGTAAGGGAAATTGCCACTCTTTGGGAGAGTGGAGGCACTTGGTCCGTTACGAGGTAGCTCAGTCTAGGAATGGGGGCCATTTTGACGAGGGTGTAGGATTCAGTTCCTACCAGGTCAGATGTGAGTGCATGCCCTTCTGAAGAGGGTGTAGGATTTGGTTCCTACCAGGTCAGATGTAAGTGCAGAGCCTTTCCATCACTGTGAGCAGGATGCAATTCCATCCTGGATGAAAGTATGGAAATCTTTCATCACTGTGAGTAGGATGTGTTCCCACCTGGATGGATGTAAGTGTGGAAATCTTCTATCATTGTGAGCAGAATGTGATTCCATCCTGGATGAAAGTATGGGAATCTTTCATCACTGTGAGTATGATGTGTTTCCTCCTAGATATAAGTCTTCCATCATTGTGAGCAGGATGTGGTTCCAGCCTAGATGAAAGTATGAAAATATTTCATCACTGTGAGTAGGATGTGTTCCCACCTGGATGGAAGTATGCCTTTCTGATGAACAGGTCAGATATAAGTGATGAATCCTTTTCATAGATGATAGTGATGTCCTGTCATGCTGGTGAATGTGAGTGCTGGGCGTGCCTTTCTGACGAGCAGGTCAGATGTAAGTGCTGGGTGAAGACCTACATGATGGCTAGGCCTACAACCAGCATGAAAGAAGGCTGGATCTGTAGAACTTCCTATGACGAGAAGAATAATGAGATAGCACACATGATGATGACCAGATGAGATCTAGATCGAGCTATGATCTAGATCTAGTTATGATGACTTCGAGAGATCCAGATCCAGCAGTGATGATCTAGATCGAGTGATGATCCAGATCCAGTGATGATGATCCAGATTGAGTGATGATCCAGATCCAGTGATGATGATCCAGATCGAGAGATGATCCAGATCTAGTGATGATGTCCCATGATGATCCAGATTCTAAGGATGAAGATGACTTGAAGACTCAGAAGACTTGATATGTAGATGACAAGATGATCTATTTGATATAGAGAAGAATACCAGTGCTGAAAATTGTGTTGAAAGAATACCTTCCTAGTTAATAGGGAGTGTTGATGTATTTGTAACTTCAGAATGTATTCATCTATGTATTTTATGTATTGTAACCCGATGTTTATTCCGGGATGTATCTATAATGTAAATGAGTCATGTTGTCATGCCCCAATGCTCCAATATGGAGGATCAATAATGTAAAAAAGTCATGTCAAGTCATAGTGGGAAACCCTCAGATTGTCTAAGGGTTAAAGTCCCCGCAATTTCAGGGCACTAGGGTTATTAGACTCTCCAAGTAGAGGTTGGCCCTAGTAGGGTTTTAGTCATGTCGGGATTAGTATAAATAGAGAGTTGGACTCTCTATTTAGCACACATCACTCACACACTCGAGTGTAGCGCATATTTGAGGAAGGAGAAGACACTGGGGCTAGACAAGAAGAAGATTACTGCTGTCGGAAGTGCATCTTACTATTTGGGGTTTTACCTTTTTGTGTTGATTCTATCTGTGAGGAAGTTGCGGGGTTTTCTCCTTTATGGTTTCCCCGAGGAAAAACACTAGGTTCATTGTCTTTTGTGTTTGATTGTTGTACTTGTTATTCTCTCAGTTAAAGATCCTAATAATGCTAGCTTAATGTTGAAAAACTAACACTTTCTCAGGGTCCAATGGGTGTAAATGAGGTGAAATGATGACGTATGAGGGTGATGGGGCTGACAACATGTTTGGTGAATAAATTTGGCTATTAAAAAAATGAATTCAAATGGATACCATATGAAAAACGTTATGTCATAAAGTTAAAGGAAAATAGGTAAAAAAATTGTTGAGAAGGTACACTGTTTATGTCATCTTTCTAATGTGGATGAATCATAAATTGACATGTGGACCAACCAGCATTTGGCATGTGAACCAACCAATATATAAAATTTGGACCAATAAAAAATTTACACATTGACCAATTTGAGATGATAAGTGGATTAATCATAAGTTGACAAGTGTGCCAATCAAATGTTGACATGTGGCATGATGATGTGTAGTGAGATGATAGAAAGGGAATATTCAAGAGGATTTGATCCCTTGACCTTTGCTAAAAATGAATAGAGACCAATCGTTATACCATGTGGCTATATTATACTCTTTCACTGATCAATTTCTATTTAAATCAAGTTCATTAACTTATTAAAAGAAATGGACATATCTAAAGGGATTTGATCCCACAACATGCCCTCCATACTCAAATCAGGCTAACCATTGATTCATATGTTTTTGATGTTGAAATAGTTGGAGCTTATTTGATTTAATCTTCAACGTTTTAGTTAAAAAAATGCTAAACTAGATTATCCAAAAGGATTCAAAGCACAATTTTCCCCGTCAAACTCCAGCACCTTTGCTGCCACACCACACAATTCAATTGTGCTATAAATTGAAACAATTTGGTTTTAAATGTACATTTTTTTCTATGTGTTGAGAAATTATCAAGTTGTGTTTACTTGTTGTAGGAAGAGGCTACTGCAAGTTATGGGGCCAAGCTATTTTCTTCCTAGAAGAACACCGACATCCAATATTTCATATTAAATACCATGTTTTGATATAAAAAAGACATATTGATGTAATTTACAACATTTTAATGGATTGATTCCTCTTTGAAGTAGACCACATGGGTGAATTCCATTACCAATTTACTTAGTATTTTCTATTTTTTTACTATTATATTCTCAATTTCAATTATTTTATTGGTTGATTTCATTATCATATCAATCCAATTTAAACATAATTGTAGAAAAAATGAGAATCTTGTAATGGAATTTGAATTAGTGTAATTGTGATAATTGCGTCACAGTGACATCCAGGAGCTAGAGAAATATTCACAATCAAAGTATTTTAAAAAATATGCAAGAGAACAACAAAAGAGAATGAAATAACTATTGTTCAGGACAATGCACCCTTGTAACCTAGGGTCTCTGAGATTACCAACTTACTAAGACACTTGTAGACAATCAACTTATCTAGAAAATGAAATAGGAATAGGAAGAAGGATTGACTTACCTGGTTTATGAAGGTTGATCCAAGCTTGGTATTCTCTTCTTTAGATCTCCTTCAAAGCTTCTAGGGATCTCCCAATTCACCTGTGAAAGTCAAATTCTTCAAGAAATATCTCACATATATATCAAAGGTTAGTGAAATGCATATTCATAATAACATAATTGAAATAAATCATAATCCATTATACATGAGAAAGCAACAATATAAAGATTGGAAGAAGAACTTTCTTTATTCATAAACAAAGAATGGTAAGATTACAACCCAGCTTCTGAGACAAGGACTCCTCTGCAAAAAGAGGACACTGATTTCTGTTACTTTAAGAGGTCTTAGGCATACCACTAGCATAAATTTTCTCTTTCAAAAATGATTGATTAGCCCCATCCCATGCCCTCTATTTATACATGGGGAAATAGAGAGGTTTGGAAGGTTAGGATGTTTGAGGCAGTTGAGATAGTTATGGATTAAGGCTCAACAGATATCAACTAATCACGATTTATTATTTTTAACATTGGATTAAGGTACACATGAGTATGTATATAGGAAATATGCGTGTGACATGCTCCTTTCTCAAAGGAATCTCACGTGTTTAATGTACACGCGGGTTACAATGAAAATAGTCACGTGTGCAACCCTAATCTCCAAATGAAAATGTATGAAGGTGGTCAGGAGATCATGTAGCATCAGTCATGTGCATCTATAGTGTTTTGGCTTACTTCAATCCTAAATGTCCTTTTGTTTCCCGACATATTGGATGTCAATAATGGGACTGAGAAGTGCCATTTTGGTTGATAACAGATGCCCCCTAATGTGTGAGGTCAAAGGGAAACGATGGCTGGAATACATTACAATCTTTTAATCTTGGAGAACTCAAGTGTCCAAGGCAACATAGGAAGTACCTAAAACAAATACATATCAATGTCATATACAAAATCATATCATAGGATGCCATGTTCAAAATAATGGAACACTAGATCCTTTTCAATATTTGATTACATCATATGATACGGGTACAAGACCACGTATATTCAAAGGTGGATCGAAGCCACAATATACAATGACGAGTTTTCAAAATATGGAAGCTGTGTAACTAATCATGACATAGTCTTGCACAACTTAGGTTATAAATGTGAACCTAAGGTCTTCATCGAAATCCAAAGGAACTAGTACAATCTCTACCATGTGAATAGGTGTGTTGAAGTTGAACATGGAAGAGGCTCAACAGAATGTTAGATAATGAGTGAAACTGGTAGCTGAAACAAAGGAGTTCACTAGTGATGATAGTGAATCCTAAGGTACTATCATCAAAGCTCTAGGTCTTTGTCTTCAGGAAGTACTGATGAGAAACCATACTATGATGAGGAAGGAAATGGATCCTCCAACAGATCACAAGAGTGACTAGGAACTGGATACGGGAAGCTAGACACAAGTAATACTCAGATAGGATAATGATGGAATCATGATAATAGTCAGATGGAGGGATAAATCCTTGAACAGTGAGAAGGAAACAGAGATGAACCAAGGTATATTTTTAAATTGTAGATAGAACAACTAGACTTATCTGTCATGTAGGAGACATGATTAGATTCCCCAATTATAAAGGACAAGTGGAGGAGTAAAGAATCGAATTGATAGTTGAAGTGAAAGTGTAAACTGAAACATGAGTACCAGAAAGTTCAGAGAGTGTTATGTTAAAGGATAACATGCTTCCACTATTTATAACCCAAAGAGAGTACTTCTTCCTTATCTTTCCTGTTAAATTTTAACGATTCTAGGAAAGTCAACTCAGATCTCTCTTCATTTTTGACAAGCTTGAAGAGGGAAGAGAATAATGCTTAATAAAGTCACTGATTCGTGGATTTCACGAGCCTAAACTAGTACATGCTCGTTGGTGTTTTCATATTTTGAGAGTCTAAAAACTCCGAAGAGGACTCTAAAGGGGTTCTTTTTCATCCAATTTAGTCTCCTGAGGCCAGAAAAGTGTAAAAAACACCACAGAAGAACACTCTTAGCTTCCGAAGAAGTAAGGCACACCTTTTTCGTACTTAGTGAAGAAGGCCAAAAAAGGTTAAATTACCACCTACCCAATGCCACTTCAAAAGCACCATATAACCTAAGTTTTATGAGTGTGAAGGAAGGAAAGATCACTCAGAAAGATCCATTTGGTTACGAAAAATGGGGCTTACAATAGTAAACTCAATGCTTTGTTCTTTAGGGTTTAACAAGCATGACAAAGGCATAAAGTATGCTCGAAATGTTTTTCATGTTTAGGTCTAGAGGACGAAAAAGAGAAAACTAAGCTCATACAAGGCACTCCTTTTCCATAAATTTAGTCCCTCGGGTCTAGAAAAGTGATAAACCTATACCTGAGAATACTCTTCTCAATTCCAAAAAAAAGAGAGTGTTCCTTTTTCGTATTATTCCACATGGTCCGAAAAAGCGATAAACTACCACCAATGTGGATGCCCATTCACATATTCTTAATGAGGCTGAATGGACAAGTTTACTCAGCAGTCAAGTCTATTTTGAGGAGTTATACCCGGGCCTAAATAAACTTCAAAAGGGAGGGGAGCCTTATAAACAGGGATAACTTGTAAAAAAAAAACAAAATGAGGCTCAATTTAGCATGAAAATAGCTAAAAAGGCTCCCCTAAACCTATGACAGATGCGGCATGAGTACTAAAAGAAAAGAAAGTGTTCTAAACTAGGGTACTCATGGAAGAGAGGCTTTATCCACAGAAGAACAATGATGTAGACGAGGTAAAAATGGTTAAACACCATAGTCTATGGTCAACGAAGTCATCCTAGGGATAAACATGGATAGGTATAGATGCATAATGAAAAATGGAAAAACCAAATCCTACCCTATATGAGTGGACAACAACCTTTAAAAGACTTCAAACTTATTGCATTAGGAAAAAAGGACATGGTACTAGTTCAATTATAAAAGTAATTTTCAAACTATAGGTTAAAAACCCCAAAATTGAAAATTTTCCTATATATAGTTCAAAAATAGAATTAGAACATACCATTTCAAGTTTTTACCCAATTTAGCAATATTTTAACTCTAACTTGAATTGCTAAATATAGAAAACTGATGGACAATTTCAGATTATGCAAGTGTTAGGTTAGCTATCTTTTTCCCATCTTGCATTTCAACTGTTTTAATTTTCAATTTCATGCAATTTTTCCATATTTTGGGCCTGCCCTAGGTAGGTTGCACATTACACGTGAGTAGGTGACTTATACAGTCGCATACACGTATTATACATGTGAACTTCCCAAAGGAAACTCACGTGTCACATGAGACCTCTCTAAAAGACAGTCACATGTACTGCGTGACCTATAAATTTTTAAAATTCGGCCAAAATTAAAAGCAATTTATATTTTCTAATGATTAATAATGGTCAAATGAACAGGTTTAAACATGGTCTTGGAGTGGAGGGACCGAGAACATGAATATATGGACCATCAGGCCCTTGGTGATGCCCCCACTGTGCATGCATTACGACAATGTGGGTTACTAAATTTTTTCTCCACATCTCCAATGTGGGCCAATGTCCACTTGCTTGAACATTTGATTAGATATTGGGACGATGACCTAGGTGCTTTCAATCTTTACGGTGAGATCTTGGAGATAGACTTGGAAGACATATATTTCATCATGGGGTAATCTTGATAGGGAATTCCTGTCAACCTCAAAGGTACCGACAAGGGAGGTGACCCCATGAGTGTCCAAGATTATGTGGACACCTACTGCACGCCTAGGAGTCAGAAAACATTAGAGGAAATTTCAACTCAAAATGGGCCTTTTAACTCTAATTCAAATTCCATGTCATCATGTGTTAGCAAATGAAATTTATTTAAATTTGAAATACTGTATCGGTCTTAAACACTTTTTTAATATAAATTTGGGGATAGGTATCATAAAAAAAACTACTTTTTTTGTTTGTATTTTTGACATATCTCCCCTTGTTTTTACTCAAATTTCGATCAGGAGAGCTCATTGGATTCAGAATTAAATTTTGCATCCAACGAGTACTCACTCAACATACTTTTGACAAACCCCGCTACCCCCAAAAAAAGAAATACCTGAAAAAATGTGATGATGACATCATCAACACGTTTTTTCATGTATTTCTTGTTTTTGGGGTAGAGGGGTTAGTCAAAAGTATGCCGAGTGGGTACTCGTTATATGTGGAATTTAATTTCGTATCCAATGAGCTCTCTCGATCGAAATCTAAGTAAAAACACGAGGAGATATGTCGAAAATACAAACAAAAAGTAGTTTTTTTCTTTTCTTCCTCCAAAATTAATAAATATTATTTTATTATTTTAACTATTATTTTATTAGTTTTTTTTAGGAGGCCCATTTTGAGTTGAAATTTCCTGTAATGAGGGATCATGCATCCCAATAGTTCATATTTCTAACTTCCCACTACAGGTAGTGGTAAGTACCATAGTACGGGTAGTACGGGTTGCAGGATCTTCGTCATTACATCTTGCCACTCAGACACAAATGAGGGTGGTAGTGGAGTGTTTACAGAGGACTGTGTTTGATTGGTGCTTAGGTATAATCCTGATTTTGAAAAAACAACTCTCTGATTGTAAGAGAGGCTGCCACAAGAATTTTGGGTATTCAAGTGTATTAGTGGCCTTCTTTTTTTAGAGAGTGCCTGCAATTAGCCCTGCGATACCACTTCCATATTTCTCTCCTTTCCAACCTAGGTTGACCAGGTGGGGAGAAGTCTTCCTTCTCCAAGGAGGTAGAGGATCAGTCTAGGGTGTGTACGATGATGACTTTTATGTGTGGTGGGGACGACAAATACAAGCACTTGAGCAGTTTCTTTCTACATGTTTAGAATTTTGAGGAGACAATGGTCTCGTCCTCCCCCCAGGAGGAATGTGGGGAGAGCTAGGTATTTTTCTTTTTGTGTTTTTAAATTTTTATGAATTTTGTCATAAAATTATATACATATGTATAAGATTTTTTAATCCATTTTAATGTTTAAAATGTAGATGTTGGACCTATTCAACCTGATGGGAATCCCAGGATGTATGTATGACCTGTACCAAGTGGAGACCAGGGTTTGATGAGGGTACTCGAGGAGAAACTGGCCAAGTTGACCCAAAGAGGTCCAACTATTCAGATTGAGTATATTCCTGCTATCATGAAAGAGTTTGATGTAGGGATTCCACCTATCTAGATATACCTCATGAGGAGGGTAGCCATGGCCGTTCTAGTTTATACAGAAGCCGAAGAGGTTGCTGGAGATGAAGAAGTTGATGATGATGATGCTGGTGATGCATGTGATGCAGGTGATTAGGCCTAGATCTATCGGCATTTTATGAATTGCGATCCAAATTTTTGTATATTTTCACAGTTCTAATTGGATCTTAGGATCAAAACTTGACCTATCTATGGACATATTTTTACACACACACACACACACATATATATATTGCCTAGTTATTTACATGTGTTCCAAATGTATATGTTGTGTATATTTTACAAAATGTGTGTTAAGTGCCAATCTAGAATATAGTTCGCATATGCATCAGTTAATGTATTTTCTCTACGTGGAATGTGATTAAATAAAATATAATCAAAATTTATTTCAAGTAATCTAACCTGCAAAAACTAATGTAACAAGGTAGGTTTTCGCACCTGATAAGATCCATTGAGCTGGGAAACTACCAATTGAGAGTCAAGTATTAATTCTAACTAGGTAATACCATGTCACAACGGATCCCATAGTAACTCAATAACAACCATGTATTCTGTTACATTATTGGTAGCTGGACCTAGACAAGCGCCCCCAGAAGAAACTAGCTATCCTGAGGGTGAATTGATGACCCATGCCGTTGAAGCTAGGTTACAAGTATGAAGACTATTTCCATCTGCAAAAGCTACAAACAACTCAACTGAAATATGTAAGAATCACTAGATGATATAAGAACACTAACCAACTAACTATTGTACATAATATTACATACAATAAAAATACAAGAAAAATCACTAAGCCTATGCATAGTACTTCTTCAGGTAGAGCCCATTTCTAGGTTCAGGAAGCTTGTTTCCATCAAAGTTATTTAACTCATATTACCCCTTTTTCAAGACCTTTGACACAATGTAGGGTCCTAACCACATGGAATTGAAATTTATTTCCCCTAGGGGTTCTTTGTCCTGATCCCAGAGCAATACAAGATCCCCCTTAGAGAAAATTCCAGGCTTAACAGATTTATCATATCGGTTTTTAACCCTATTTTTATGAGCCTCTTTTTTCATTAACGCATCTCTGCATTGTTCATCTAGATGTTCCAAATTTAGCAAATGTTCTTCCAACTCAGTCATGTCTGGGAGTACATGAATATCAATTTTAAGTGATAGAATTTCACACTCAACCAGAGTGACTTCTTCCACCCCGTGAACGAGTTGGAAAGGTGAAAACCCCATGGTAGTTTTAACATTGGTCTGGTATGCCCAAAGTGAAGGATATAGAATAATGTACCAATTTGATCGGGTTGCGTTGATAGTATGCTTCATAATGGTATTCAAGGTCTTATTGACTGCCTCAAATTGACCATTCGCTTGTGGGTAGAAGGAAGACGAGTGATATTGCTTAAACCCTAGAATAGTAGCCAATTTGGTCATCATGCTATTTTGGAAATGACTTCTATGGTAAGTGACAATCTCCTTTGGAATTTTGAAATGAGTGATTATCGGGTTGAATATGAAAAACATTGTAGTTTCACCGTCAACCCTGAAGGTAGGCATTGCCTCTTCCCACTTGGTCAAGTAATCAACAATGACAATGATATATTTGTGCTTCCTAGCCGAAACAAGGTTGCATGTCACGTAATCCACCCCCAATTAGTGAAGGGGCCCACCGTGATGACGGGAAACAAAGGAGCGTGATGTGACCACATTTTCCTGGTATAGAGCTGACAAGGATGACAATGCTTCACAGCCTCCACACAATATTTAAATATCGTGGGCCAGAAATAACTGGCATGCAAAATATTTTGGACCATTTCTAACCCAGATAAATGACCCACGCATGCTTCACTATGGGAATCATTTAGGACACGCTTGGCCTCCTCGTGGGTGAGGCACCGATGCAAAACAGAATCTACCCCTCTACGGTACAAAGTATCCTTGACGAGAAGGTAGTTTTTTGCATGTACTTTCAGTTATCGCCACTCTTCCCTCGAGATGGTTGCGGGACACTTCAAAGTCTGGAGATAGACAAGTATATCTCCATACCAAGGATTAGAGGTTGAAATCATAAAAAATGTACTCATCTAGGAATGAGTCTTCCTCAATAGCTACATTCTCTTCCGTTGGAAATTCTGCAATAAGTTCTACAAAAACTAAGGACTTTTTAGATTTGGCAAATTGAAAATCCAAGTCAAACTCATGGAGAATGACTATCTATTTATTGAATTTGCCCCCAATTATTCCTCGAAAAAAAACATACTGAAAGGGATTAACATCTGCCACTACTGTAGTGATCCTCAACGGGATGTAGTGATGTAACCTCTGCATAGCATAAACAGCTGCTAAAGCCAACTTCTCAGTGTGGGAGTATCGAAGTTCAGGACCAGCCAACATGCGACTAAGGTAATAGACAATGTTCTCTTGGATCTTGTCATGTTCTTGGACTAATACTACCCCAATGGTCGATTCGGATGCAGCCAGATACAATATAAAATCCCGAGAGTAATCTAGTGGGTGTAACAAAAAAGTCGACATCAAAGCTTTCTTTAATGCCTCGAAAGCAAGTTCTGTGGTTTCATCCCATACAAATGGAGTGTCCTGCTTTAACAGGCGCATGAAACCCTTAGTGATCATGGGATAATTAATGATAAAACATCGAAGGAAGTTAGACTTTCCTTATAGGATTTGAAGCTGCCTAATAGAACGAGGAGGAAAATTTACAATGGCCTCTACTTTCAAAGGATCCACCTAAATACCTTTGTTTGAAACTATGAACCCGAGCAGCCATCCTGAATCGATGCAAAAAACAAACTTGTGGGTATTCAAGCGTATTTTGTAATGTCTACATCATTCGAAAATTAAGAAAAGATGATCTGGATGATCAATCCTCTTACGAGAATGAGCAGGAAAATCATCAAGGTACGGCTCGACAATGTTCTTAATATCGTGGGAGGCAAAATTCATTTCTCATTGAAAGGTAGCCCCTGCATTTTTCAATGCAAAGGGCATTTTTCAATACATGAAGGTACCCCAAGGACAAACAAAAATAATTTTATGCTGGTCTTCTAGCTTAATTTGGATTTGATTGTACCTGGAAAAACCATCCATAAATGAAAAAACGTCTCCCTGCACATTCATCAATGATTTGATCTATGAAAGGTGTGAGGTAATTGTCCTTGGGACATTCCTTGTTTAAGTCATGAAAATATGTACATATGCATATTGTCCCTTGTTTCTTATCAATGGGAACATGATTGGACACCCATCTCATGAAAGCGATCGGGTAGATGGAACGAGATTTCAGTAGTTTTTCCACTTCAGGCTTAACGGTTGCTGCCTTACATGGGTTAACAGGTCTAAGTTTTTGTCGAATCGGTTTGGCATCAGGATAGGTTCGGATTCCATGTTCAATAGTCGATGGATCAATGCCTGACATATCCTCATATGACCAGGAAAACACGACGTGAAACTCCTTAAATAAGGTAGTATAGACACACTAATACATATGAGAAAATTTCGATGGTTTTTCGTTGCTATTTCCACATTTAGTCGTCTAAGTTGTGACAATAACGGTCACGATGTTTCGTGGCAATTGTTTCATCTCTATAATGACAAAATTTATAATCCATCGATATAGAGATGAGAACTGGCCGCCATGTGTCTTCTATACGGTGGCCATGAAATTGATTTTTTTTAATTCATTTTCTATGTTTCATTGCTCTATTAACAAAATTATCGTCTCTATAACGACAAAAATATGGCAAAAAAATGCTAGGAGAAATTTTGGTTCCATGAACAACTGTGGAATAGTTTCGATGAATGTTTGTCTCTCTATCAACGAATTCTGGAATTTGAACACAAATTTCTTCCACGCAAAACCATGGAAAACCAATCTCTATCGACGAAATCTACAAGTTGAATGGTAATTTTTCCACAAAACTATGTTGCTATAGCGACAGTATTTGTGGAAAGCCACCCAAAGTTTCAACGGTTTTGTAATGCCCATGATGAAACTTCGGTGATATTGCGATGAAACCTGGAGGTTTAGAAAAAGGTAAAAAACCATGGAAAGGCACATTCCTTTCCACGGTTTTGGATCTTTAATAAGTGCTTGTGATTGATGTGCAGTGTCATGGACCTTTTAATTCTGTTTTAGACTAGATTTAATCAGTGCTACAGAGCATATTTCCAGAAGGTAATTCCGAGCCACAAACTGGGGCAAACCTACCATGCAATTTGATCTTTTAGGGATGAGTTAAATACATGTAAATGACAAAAAAAATTAGAGCTTATAAAATAGAAAATGAAAGATGAATTAAGATTTAAAATGTCATAAAAGCTGTGATTAGTGCCTAACAAATCCAAGTTATGCAGATGGGGTCAATGGAGGATCTCATAGAGGTTTAGTGATTAAAGAGTAGATGGGGTTGAATGGTTCAAACCCAATCTTCTCCTCAAGAATTAGATCCACTTTAGAAATCTTCAATAGGAAAATCCTAAGCTAGACATTAGATATTTTTCAAACAAGAGCCACGAGGTGGCAATGTCACCACAATTCCTAAAAATTATTACTACAAGAGAAATGCTATAGAATGGTAATATACCTCTCTTTCAACCCCAACAAAGCTTCCCATGCCAAACCAAGAAATCTATCATAATACACTTAAAATATAACTACAAATGGTAGCTTCATGGATGGAGGATAAAGGATAATTGTTCTTACTAGGTTTTAAAAATCAAGACTCCTCTTCCCCATGAAAAGGTTGGAAGAAGCTTGGACGACAGGAAAAGCACCTCCATTTCCACCCAAAAAAGGCTTCTCGTGCAATATTTTGGTTTGGTAGAAAATAAATGGGAACAAAAAATTCCAAGCTTTTGGTAG
>LPNX010514735.1:100862-142534 GCA_001517045.1 Pseudotsuga menziesii
AGGAATGCATTGCATCACTTAGCTAGTGGTCAAGTTAGCATGCTTTAATTTTTACACTAACTTGTAATTTTTTGTTTTGGATAGTGTTTTGTCAATCATGCATCAAGACCCCTGAAGAGATAACGCTTAACTGCCAAGTTTGTCAAAGTATACACCGTGGAGATCAACCATGTGTTTGTTTGCAGTTGCACCAGTTCTTGGAGCAGACATTTCCTGTAGAATATGCTGAAAGGAAACAATCAGTTCTTGTCCAAGAAAAAATGCACCAACCAAGATGTATTTCCTACCAATCTCTTCCAGTCCTGTTAGGTCTTAATCATTATGCGAGCCAAGTCTATTGTTCTTTCCAAGGACCAAAAGCCTTTTTTCCCTGTGGGCTAGATCATAGAAGTGTATTTTAAGGAAATTATGCCGAGACTGCTCATTGCTCATTTCTTTTTATTTAATTTGATGCTTTATATTTTTAGCTTTCCTGATCTTGATTATTATTTTTCTATGCTTCTGTTTAAAACTCTAATATAAATTATAATTAAGAATGTTTTTGTATACGGCATTGGTATGGCTGCTGTGTGTCTACTGCATATTTCATGGTTATTCATATTTTTTTATACATTGGGCATTCTCACCATTTTTAATGATTGATTCACCATACTAATTCACTTGCTAGTGCCGTTATTGACTGATAACACCCCGTTTGCTTTGCACCTTAAATATACTATTTTACATGGTCTGTCGATCAAATTTCCATTTTTCATTGGACAATATAAGAGCTGTCATTTATGTCTATGGGTTTAACATGCCAACAAAGATCACATTGATGGTATTCAGTCAGCTAGGGCTGTTTGGCCTTCTTGTCTTTTATGCTATCAATAAAGAAGAATGCAATATGATTGTCCAAGACTTCTTGTTAGGTCTTAATCTGGAAGGAAATGTGCCTATATCAGTTGTCATGTGCATTCAATGATTTATATAATGTGCTATTTGTTAGAAAGGGCATTGGCTATTTGTCATGCCAATTCAAAGATTGATGTAATGTGCAATTAGTTGGAAAAGGCATTGGCTATTTGCATTTGTCCATAAATGAATCCAATGATTGCTTTGTGCTGATTGAATCCATTCTGTTTGCAAATTTGTCAGATGGATTAAACCATGGACAAGTCATAATTGTGCAAGGAAAATCAACTAAAATGGTCGCGGATCTGTCTCTGATGAAGTCCCCATATCCTTTGGTTTCTGGTGTCATGAGAATAAGTCATCATTTGATAATGAATTGTTCTGGAGCAATCAAATTCAATCTTGATTGCATTGTAGGCACCTTTGCAGCTGAGGGAGTTGAATATTGGTAACCTAAAAAGGTTACCAAAATCCATAGGAATACTGAAGCATCTCGAAAAGATTGACATGAAAGACACTGAAGAACCATTGCCAGCAACTGATTGCTACTTGGATCCCCAACAACTAGCCACCAACCTTCTTCTTTTGGTTTGGGATACCTGGGTGCATCGACTAGACCTAATTCCTGTCTTCTTTCTAGATCTCTTTCAAGAGTAACTTGCAATGTATAAACATTTTCCCCGGCACTCACATCATCACTCTCTAATATATCATATGCTAGATGAATGTTTGGAAAGCGGCTACAAAAATGAGCAATGTCCAACAACTGTGCATTTGACAGCTGCCATAAATCACGTCTTTTGTCATCCTCCATCTCAACTAAATCAAAAACCGTCTCAATGCTTTTACCTGGATTTTCCTGGCACTTTTTGGCAAGTTCCTTCGTAAAATGTGGAAGCTGCAACAAGACAGAATCACGCTCCCAAAGACCCTGGGTAACCATCTGGGTCAATTCCATTGCTGCAAGAGCTAGGTTCAACCAACCATTACTAGAAATAACATCCACAATTTCCTGAAGAAGCCGACTCGAAGAGAGGAGGACCTCTCGCTGGTTTGATGATTTATTAATTTTCTTATAGTTTCTTCTTCACCTGGCTGTATCGGGAGTTGTGAATACTCTGAAGCAGAAGCAAGAATTTCAAGGAGCCCCTTCAGCTTTGTCTTTGCAGCTAAGGATGAGCTAAAGAGATCGAAGGTGGTGATTCCAACTGAGAATTAGCAAAAAAAAAATTTAATTTTAAAAAAAAAAATTTCCACAGGCGTCGCTTAAGCGACGGTTTCTGCTGTCGCTTTTCCGATGCCTTTTCTAGACTGCCGTCGCTTTTCCGACGCCTTTTCTAGACTGTCATCGCTTTTTCGACGCCTTTCTGCTGTCGCTTTTCTGACGTTTAGTTTAATATGTGTCGCTTTTCCGATGGTACTATGTGTCAATTTTCCGACGCTTTTAGTTGATATTCATCGCTTAAGCGATGGTTATAAAGGTTATTTTCTCAAAAAAATTTGCTACCGTCGAAAACATTCCGTCGCTTTAGCTACGCTTTACATTCAAGCGACAGTTACATAAGTGTCGCTTAACCGACGGTTATTTAAGTGTCAGCTAACCGACGACAAGTTTCTAATGCTTAAAAAAAAATCAAAGTGTCGTACATGCGACAGGAAAGTGTCGAAAATCTGACATGACGGCCGTCGGATTTTTGGTCGAAATGTAGTAGTGCTAGTTGTAGTTGCAAATAATAATGGAACATGCTATGTTTGGAGGTTGCTGCGTGGAACATAGGAAATGACGAAATACGAGCCATTGCATAAGCTTCAAGCACATAAGTCATATGTTATGAAATGTCTTCTTTCACTTGAGCTCTGTGAACATCATCGGTATTTGGAAACAACATCATTTGATCAAACTGTAAAGATATGGAATATGGATGGGTTCACTCTGGAGCATGCAGTTATTAACCAAAGCTTAATTAAGGAAAACTCCAAATATAACTCCTAAAAGTTGTATGTATAATTCTAGTGATATGGAATAAGATAATCCATCATTGTTTTCTGAGGATGAGATTGGCTAAAAATCATAGAAGCAATCAAGATATAATGAGCAGGTTCTCACAGAGGAAGAAGAGGAAATAGTTGCAAAATTAAGCAAGAAAAATGTTACAGATGAAGATGCAAGAGGTAATATGATGAAATTAAAACAAGATAAAGAAAAGATAGAAATTGAGCAGCTTAGAAGTCAGAATGAACATTTAAATCAAATCAATGATGAACCGGTGAAGGCAAATACAATGTTGAAGCAAGATTTGCAAGAGGTGAACCAAAATTTTGCTGAGCTAATTCAGGTTTCAAAGGAAGCAATAAAAAAGAGGAAACTAGCGCAAGAAAAAAAAAATGTTAGTAAGAGATAAAGAGGAGTTGACAGTAAAGCTTTGTTTCATGCAAAAGGAGATCAAGAGGTTACAAAAAAAGTAATGTGCACTAGATGGGATAGCCACTTTGGCTGAGGCAGCAAGAAGGATTTGAAATGATTTTTAGTTGACACTTGTCATAAGTTAGATTTCCTTTTTGTTATATACTTTTTCTATAATTAGAAGTCTTATCCTTAAAACGTGGATCTATTAAACAAACTTTTGGGATCCTACCTTTAGGTTAAATTCTATATATTTTGTAATATTTTTGAGAAACCGAAGACACACATGGGAGTCGATCTGCCAGGAGATCATGCAGACATTCAATGGTTATTTGTGTACAGAATTATTTTGCAGTTTGAATGACATTTTAATATACTATATGGAGCTGGGCCTTTGAACTATATTGTTTTAATATTCTTTTGTTTAGTCTAAACTCTTCATGCATTGACTGTGATGTAGATGTTTTCTATGTTCATTTAATGTATGCAACATTAGAGGAAATTTCAACTCAAAATGGGCCTCCTAAAATGAACTAATAAAATAATAGTTAAAATAATAAAATAATATTTATTAATTTTGGAGGAAGAAAATAAAAAAACTACTTTTTTGTTTGTATTTTTGACATATCTCCCTGTGTTTTTACTCAAATTTCAATCGGGAGAGCTCGTTGGATGCGGAATTAAATTCCGCATCCAATGAGTACCCACTCGGCATACTTTTGACAGACCCCGATACCCCAAAAACAAGAAATACCTAAAAAAATGGAATGATGATGTCATCATTCCATTTTTTCAGGTATTTCTTGTTTTCGGGGTAGCGGGGTCCGTCAAAAGTATGTCGAGTGGGTACTCGTTGGATGCAGAATTTAATTCCGTATCCAACGATCTCTCCTGATTGAAATTTGAGTAAAAACACAGGGAGATATGTCAAAAATACAAACAAAAAAGTAGTTTTTTTTATGATACCTATCCCCAAATTTATATTAAAAAAGTGTTTAAGACCTATACGGTATTTCAAATTTAAAGCAATTTCATTGGCTAAAACATAATGACATGGAATTTGAATAAAAGTTAAAAGGCCCATTTTGAGTTGAAATTTCCTCTAATGGTGAATGTTAAATACATGTTGATGTTTGAAAAGTGTTTTTTAGATACCAATACTTCTATATATGCTGCAGATGTGAACTGTTTGTTTATTATTATGAGTTATTTGTCTTGATAGCTTATCTCATGTACATCAAATGTTTTGTCATCCATTCCTGTGGGATTATTGTCTTTTGCACTTGTCTTTCTGAAGTTTTCAGATATTGTGTCTCTACCTTTTTATCCTTACCTATCTGATTTACATTGTTATCCAAACAAAACCTAAAAAAAAACAGTCTTTTATTTGAGGTGCCTGAACACTGCTGATCCCGTAGTCTAGGTAGCATACTTTAGGGAAAACATCTTCTGGAGACCATACTGGGGAGGTAGCATACAAGCTCTTCCTTGGTTTGACAATGATTAGATCCAGTCTTTGATGGTGAACAAGGGTTGGTTGAATGCTTTAGAATACAATTTTTTCACCGTCGACTTCACATAGGAAGGATCTGTTGGTGACTCCACCGGTTCAAAATGTCAAAATCCATGGAAGCCATTGTGGTTGCAAGGTTTGCACCTTTCAATTTTTCAGCTGTTCCAAATTTTCCAAATAGCATGCCTACTATGGATGAATGGGGAGACTTCCTTCCAATATTTAGAGGAGATGATCATGTCCATTTGGCACAACACTTGATTGAGTTTCATCAATACATGAACCAACTAGGTATTCATCATGAGGATGTATTGTTGAAAATGTTTATGTATTCATTGGAAGGAAATGCCAAACAATGGTACCGATCTTTTCCTATATCTAGTATTTCATTAATAAAATATTTCCATTATGTATTTTATGTTTATTGCAAGAGGATTTATTCTACTGATCTCCTTATAAAGGATTTTTGTGAGAAATTTAAGTTCAATAAACCGCTTGGTAATAATGAAAGACCTTGTGAAGCTCAACACTCTATTGAAGAAAACATTGAAAATCACACTGTTTATGAAGATTTGCATGACAATGTTAAAGTCGGTGTTGATGACAATATGATTGTAGATTCCGTGAACATTTTTAATAATTGTTCTCACAATGAAATAACTGTCCCAATTTTTTACAGAGATCAACAACAATCAATTATATTTGAAGTGTGTGCTGATTCTTCTATTCAAAAGAGAAAATTTCAGGATTGTTGTGATGCTCAGGGTGTTGATAGTTATGTTTTAGATGAAAAGGATATTATATCAGTTGTATCTGCTGGTCCAAATATTTATGAAAATCAGCCTTATACTAAAGGAACTATTGTAGAAGCATTTGGTTCAACTGAATTTAGTTGTTTTCATGATGATATGATGTCACAAAAGACTTTTCAAGATTTATTAAATGAAGAAAAACATGAACCTTCAGCATCATCATTGAAATTTTATCAGGCTACTCCAATTTTTAATGATAATGGTGATGATTTAAAAATACAAGATCCAGATAGGTGTGATGTAGTTGAATCTAATCAGTAGATCCATGAAAGCATTCATTTCATTGTCCATGAACAACCTGAGCTGGTATATGACAACTATACATATAATGGCAACATGGAAGAGGAAAATCATCTTGTTAATTCTCAGGATGACATTGTTGTTGATACTGTTGAAGGAACTTGTGATCACATCCAGGATAAATTTGATGCCTCTTATTTTCAATTCCTGGAAAATATTCATTCTCTATTTTCAGCAGAACAAATGAAATATCATTTTATAAATGGAGCAGAGAAACAATGTCACTTTTTGTATCAGTTGGAAAGATAGAAAAATTGGGAGGAACCAATGGTCATTTACATGAAGTCATGGTTTTCATAAAGTTTTAGCTCTCTGGAATTCAGAATCCAAGAAGAATACAGTTGTAAGTAAGTGTTGCAAATCAAATTGCCGCTACAAATGTTAAAGTCTTCTTTGATTTTTTTCTTCATGCAATAAGTTGTTACAATCATTTGGATGCTGTCATGGCTTCACTGGAAGTATGATTACACCTTATTGGGTTATTTCTATCGATTAGAAGTAGGAGTAAGCAAGAGAATAAGATTGTTATACAAGCATGTAGATTATTTTTAGTATGTTGGCTTGCAGCAGTATTTTGTTATTTCAGAGGTGTGTTTGCTCAGAGTTTGAGAAAGTTTCAAAGTTTTCATATAAGACTCCATATCCCAATGGATTAGTAATTGTTAACAGAGAATAAGGCACTTGGTCTACAGTTCTTGGGAAATCACAGGGAAATGTCATCCCCTAGTTGGAGACAACATTTGACCTAGGTCTGCTAGCCATGATTGTTAGGATAAGTTATTACCTTAAAAATATTTTTAGCCTTGAGTAGTTTTCCTTTACCCTAAAGTTTGGATTGTTTTGAATTTCATTTTTGAATGTTATATGCATTTACTAATATTTAATTTTTAACCTAAGCTCCTATAAATTATTTAAAAGTCTTTTAATAAAGCATGGTTTATGTTTTAACATAGGCTGACAGCACATGTCATTTGCTCAAATACATGCATGCTGCCAGCTTGCTGAGGTCAAGGTTTTGTGCAAGGAAACTTCTCTGCTTCATGGTCACCTCTAGGTTCTGGTACCCCGAATGCATGAATATGAGATTGCAAGAAGGTTTCTGTAGGTCTGCATTAGCTCCTCAAAATTTCAAATTGTATTGAAGGAGAGTTTTCGTGGATGTTTTTGAAGTCCATAGATGAAAATAAAAAGGCATGCTCTAAATGTGAATGCTATGAGGGAAAGGATATTGTAAATAAAGAATCCCAGGAAAATTTGTGTCCACAAACTAATATTTGAGGTATTCGACTCCAAAGCCTCATCGAGACCCTGTTTATCTGGAGGGGAGCCCATTTTAATTTTCTGATTACCTTCAGCGAAATCCGATGGCAAAGGAGGGAAATTATGCAAATTCATTGAAATTTTTCTTCCACGTTCTTTTCAAAGGAGCTGCAATTGCTTTCTATGCTTGTTTTCCTTGTTTGTGAATTCCTTTGTGATCATTTTCCTGGTCACGGTCTTTCTAGCTGCTCTTGATTTTTGGGTGGTCAAGAATGTTAGTGGAAGGATAGTAGTGGCTGGGAGCTACATAATCAAGGGATGGATGACAAGGAAATCCATTATGTAGGATTCAACACACCTCACATGCATAATATAACCGAACTTGTGCAGAAAATCTTGGAAATGCAGATTACTCGCTCAAGTATTTCCAGATTTCATGGTAGAATAGCAATTGACTTTCAGCGTAGTTTTTGATAAAAAAGAGAGGAAAATAGAAAAACCAAAAGATGGGTTTTTTCTAAGATGAGGTGATTTAGAAAATCCTATTTTCGGTTTTCAACATCCATGACATTTTAGGAAATAAAAAGTGGTTATTTGAGACCATTTCCCCCATAATTTCTCCCAAAATCGCCTCTTATTAAAATGTTCAGTCCACCGACAAAACCTGTAATTAGTTATGATTCCCATACAAACAATGTTACAGCAGTAGGATTACAGTGTGATGAAAGTGGATGTATTCAGGTTCGGAAGATGGTACTGTGAATATATGGGATCTAAAAGCTCCAGGTTTCCAAAGATAATATGAAATCCAAGCTGCTGTTAATCATGTTGTCTTACATCCAAATCAGACAGAATTGATATCAGGGGATCAAAATGGAAATATTCGTGTGGAATCTCAATGCAAATTCTTGCAGTTGTGACTTGGTTCCATAGGATACAATTGTAAGGTCATTGACAGTTATGTAGGATGGGAGTCTAGTTATAGTTGCAAATAATAATGGAACATGCTATGTTTGGAGGTTGCTACGTGGAACACAGACAATGATGAAATTCGAGCCATTGCATAAGCTTCAAGCACATAGTTCATATGTTCTGAAATGTCTTCTTTCACCCGAGTTCTGTGAACATCATCGGTATTTGGAAACAATATCATCCGAACAAACTGTAAAGATATGGAATATGGATGGGTTCACTCTGGAGCATGCAGTTATTAACCAAAGCATAAGGAAAATTCTAGATCTAACTCCTAAAATTTGTATCTATAATTCTAGTGATATGGAAGAAGATAATCCATCATTGTTTTCTAAAGCTGATATTGGTGAAACATCAAAGAAGAAATCAAGATATAATGAGTAGGTTTGCACAGAGGAAGCATACAAGTCAACACATACCAGAAAGCATACCTGGCCTTTGCATTATTTCTAACCAACCTTCACTAATATCATCGCCTATTAGTTTAGATAGATCTGAAGAGTGTTCTTTCTTGGGTTTTAGTCTTATGCATTTGATAGGAACATGTGATATTCTATCACAACAATATCAAGCTTCAAGGAAGCTTACTATGAACAGATAAAATATGAAAGTTTCTTCTGGGTTTATTACAAACTTTACAATACCATCTCACTTTTCAAATGGTAAGAACCTTGGCTCAATAGCAGTTCATTACGTTCAATTTTTGTCATGATAAATAATGTTGTTTTAATTATCACATTGTCGACTAATGAATGCAATGTCTCATGATTGTTTGTAGTGGATTATCTAGAAAGTGCTATTGAACATATTTACAGAAGATTTCTGTATTTTGTGCATTGTATCATTTTCATATGGACGTTCATTTTTCTCAAGACTTAATGTTTCATTCATTACATTTTAGTGGCACTAAATGGAACATTCTTTGATTTCTTAGCCAATATTGATTCATATATTTTTTGTTTAATGAATTTCTAAGATTTAAAAAGTGGCTCCACCCTAGAGGGTCTGTCTTGGCATTGTGTTCTGCCCCAAGTTTCCCATTCCCTTCTTGAATTTACTCCATTGACTTTGCATCCAGAACCTTCATGTGCCAAACTTCTGTGATGAGTGGTGTATTCAGATGGAGCGTTATAACCAGTATCATCCCAAAAAAATGATGAATGTTGTCCTCCCTCACATACTTCCCTTGCATGTGGCTTGTGCCACCTTCTACTACCAAGTGATGGCCATGAATGCCAACAAGTGGTGTGACAAGCACGTCCCATTTTGTCCCCAAAATACCATTTGGGTTTTTTCACCATGTCGTTATTGTTGAGTGAGTTATGTGATAAAGCAACAAACCTCATATTGCTAAGGATATCATAGAGGGTTGTAGTTTCTTCATGATCCCAGTTATTGCTTCAAAATATGCTGGAGGGTTGTAGTTTCTTTGTAATGTTGTTAAGTGTCATATGACTAAGATTTGATATGTTGAACAAGTTATGCTTGTTGGTTGATTTCTTTATAGCTAATTACACATGAGGTTATTACATCATGTACAACCCAATAGTAAGCCTTGGAATCCTACAAAATTGGCTCATTGAAGGGATACAATAACAAAAAGGGCATTATTCCTTCTGCAGGAGCCAATCTTATGAAACCTTTTTGGTTTTAAAAAATGCATTGGGAATTATGTAGTTAGCATTCTATTACTAACATGCCATGGAAGGTAGTTGATAAATGCTATTAGGTAAGAATAAAAACAACATTGTCATTTTAGATAGTAAGGCATATTTCTGATATCCTTATTTACCACATACAATAAGAGATTTGATGGGATTATTTAAATAATGAAGTGAATTCAAAGAATTCCTAAGCATAACAATAATCTACTTTAATTTCAATCTACCTAGGGATGAACTAGGACACCCTGCAGACCTTAAAAATGATACAAGGTTAAGTCCTCTTTGCACATAAAAATCTTGAATGGATTGACTTAATTTTGATGCATTTTTATAATGCAATATACTACTTCAGTTGATAACTGCTCAAAATGATTGTATAGCAAGGGGTGGCAGATGTATTCCAGGATCTGGATACAGGCTCATGAGAGGTCCCCATGGCCAAAAACAGGATAATACAATGGAATTTCCATGACATATGCGAACAAGGATACACCTACAAACTGTAAGATTTACCATATCCTTCCCATACAATTGTCCCCTTGTGCTAGCACCTTCAAAAGAGCTTGCATAATGAGTTGTATTTTGCATGGTGCAGGTGGAAGTTTGTTAATATTCAAACTAGAGTTCAGAGAAATGTTGTTGATAAAGTCACAATAACATAGCATAAAACTAGAGCAATATCATTAAAATTAGCAAGACATACATTGTCATTTCTTTTAGCAGTGCTCTGAACTTGTTGAGGATGGCATCCTTGTACCTCCTAAGGAGGAAATTTGTGCTCTTATACCTGAAAAAGTAATTGAATTTCAAGAAATATATATGGAAAATAGAAATTAGCTTAGGAAGAGGCCACAAACAGTGGATGAGCACCTTCAACCAATAAAGAAACAAGTGGCAACTTATCTGCACTCACAACTTATTGCTATTAGGATAATATTCCAGTTGGAGATGGTTATGTGGTCAAGTTACTCATAGAAAAATAACCGTTGCAGAATGTGGAGGACCCAAATCAACCTAATAATGAGCCCCTATACATAGAACCTCATTGGGAACTTATATGATTTTGGTTTTTGATAAGCCACCAACGAAAGAGGCTGTTGTAATAGTTGAAAACATGCATGAGGGATTCAAGACCATGTATTTTGATGGTGCATGTTCCTGATTTGGTGCAGGTGCTAGGGTAATTTTTGTTTCCCCGGTTATAACTCCTTTCCATATTCCTTTTGCTTAAAATTTGACGCATCTAACAATGTGACTAAAAATGAGGCCTTGCTTTTGGGTTTGAAACAAGTAAAGGATCTCAATATTAAAACATTAAAAATTCAAAGGAGATTCAGAATTTCATACTTGATTGTGAATCAAGTACGGAACCGGTGTGAAGCAAAATATTCTCATTTGAAGCAATATTGACATGTTGTATCATGTATGGTATGAGATCAAGGCATTTGATCCTTTTGACATAGTTTCTATCCCGCAAAATGAAATCATTAATCAATAAGTAGATGCTATGATATGTTCAAATGTGGGATTTGAACCATGCACAATAGAGTCCTTTTCAAAGTACCATGTGGAGGTCAGGTTTCGACCATCCATTCCTAAGAACTTCAGAAACTAGCATCTATTTGAAGATGATAGGCATTGTGAATTTTTTGAATAGTCTAAATGAAACTGCCTCTCACTAGATTGATCAGGGATAAGAAAACAGTGATCCAGAGCAACAAATGGTACAAATGAAAAGTAATAAAATCCCTAGATGTTTGGTACCTTTGGAAAAAAATATTGATGATTATGTTGCTTTTAAGGGTTCAAAGGTCACTGATAAGGATTAGTAGGTCATTTAACTCAATATGGGTTCTAAGGAAATTCCAAGACCAATGAAGATTGCTCAAGTATGCACTCTAGAATGGAAAAATATTGAGGAGTTTATCTGTGATTATAAAGATGTTTTTTCATGGTCATATGATGAGATAAAAACCTATAGTACTGAGGTTGTCAAGCATAAAAATCCTTTGAAAGAACAAGCCAAACCTTTTAGGAAGACACAAAGACACATGAATCCCAAGTTGGCTCCCATCATACAAAAAGAGTTGCAGAAGTTGTTTAAAGTAGAAATCATCACTCCTGCTTATTACTCATAGTGGGCATCCAATGTTGTACCAGTCCATAAGAACGATGAGATTAGAATTTGCAATGTTTTAAAATTTGAACCTTGCATCCTCGAAAGATAACTATCTTTTGCCAAGCATGGAATATGTGTTATAGTTACAAGTGCTGGAATTATGTCCATGTTGGATGGATTCTCAGGGTACAACCAAGTGCTGGTTGATGAAAATGACCGATACAAGAAAACATTCACCATCCTTGTGGAACGTATTCCCATGTCTGTGTGCCTTTTTCATTGTTAAATGCTGGGACAGATTCCAAAGAGCCATATGCTTTCTCTAATTTCCTTAATAAAGTTATCATGGCTTACCAAGATGATTTGACAGTTTATTCCAAGTGTAGGAGAGACCATTTCATCCACCTGAGGAAGATATTTGACAAACATAGATACTTTGGAATCTCACTTAACCCAAAGAATTTTGTTTTTGGGGTAGTTGAAGGAAAATTATTGGGGCATCTGGTGTCGAAAAGACAAGGTAAAAATAGATCCATCAAGAGTGCAATCTTAAAAGAGATTCAGTTACCCAAAAGTAAGAAGGGTATCTAGTCCTTTGGGAGCATAAATTTCCTACTAGTATTTGTGCCCAATTTTGTTGAAATCACTTATGCCATCTCAAGTATGCTAAAAAAGGGACATGAAAAGGGAGAAACCAGGGAAACAATGTAAATTCAACAACCTCTAGTTGGGCCCTTCCCAAATAAAGTGAAAAAGAAGGGAAGAGCAGTTTTCATCTGACTAATATAGATGGAGAAGAAAAACATCTACCAGTCAATGCGCAATTACTAAAGTATTACTTTCAGTAACAACCCTAAAGGGCCACAAAAAAGAGAAAAGAAAAAAAAAAGGAAGAGAAAAAGAAAATGACGATGTCTGTCTGTTTTGGGTAACAGTGTAGGATAGTGGAAAATTTTTATTTTTAATAGGAATTTTCTTCATTGCATTGATTTCAATTATATCTTACATTTTACGATTTTTGCAAGTCTTTTCATTCTTAATACGTTGTTCCGCATTCACATGAGAAATCCCAAATTTGGGAGGTTAGTTTATCTTGTTTTTTGTCATAGGCTAGCTTCTTTTGTCATTCTAAAAATTGGGCATGCATGAATCTTATTGATTCACAAAGTAAAATTAGAGTTGGGACACATTTATCTTAGGTCAAATTCTGGATAAGGCCTGGGATTTTTGTGTGTGTCAGTATAAGTATATCTCCGGGGAAAGTAAGGGTATGTATTTGTTGAGATTTAGGAAAGCTTATTCATTAATAATAATCCAAACATGTGTCTCCTAAGGTCAAGTTTTGTGCATCGAATACCTTATACAGCCTTAGGGATATGATACTAACAAGAGTGATTGAATTTTCAAAGAAAAACATCATTGAAGACCATTGGGATATCGGCATCCCACAGGAGTATGTTCTCCCCTTGTGGATCCACTGTTAACACACACTTCACCTCGATCGAGGGAGATGGAGATCATAAAAATTAAAAACAAGAAAGAATTTAAAGAAGCAAGAAAGGAGCTAGAGATGGATTTATCAAAAGGTGTTTCCTTGACTGGCCTTGGTTAAGGAAAGCATGCAGTGGATATTCTAAAGAGATTCAGAATGTTGGACTGTAAGGTGATAGCCACACCTATGGAATCTAACTTGAATATACTATGTGAATATTCATCATATTTGGTTGATGCCACAACGTATCGTAAGATGATTGGATCATTGATGCATTAATTGCAGTGAAGATATCATTTTGGATAGAATAGAGATAGAATTGAAGGTATTTGTTCCCAACTTTGGATTTACCTGATAAATATGATGATGTGATCCTCATGGGGAGAGCCATTTATAATGGGATCTACACAAAATATCTGAATTTAAATTTGAACAGAAGAAGTTCAATGGTAGGCTTGAGTATTACAAAATTACTACTCAAGGATAGACTTGAATGACTAAATTTTACTTGCAAGAGAACCATGTTATGAATCCTAATACTATTAAACTTCTCGAGTCTTATTTTGGTATAGGTGTTCCATGTACCTTTGCTGGTTAGTGGTGATCAATGTATATGAATTTGAGGTTGTGTTTTAGGTAAAAATAGATTGTACATTGTACTTTTTTGTTGTAGCATTGATGATTTGAGCTACATTACCTTCATGCAACTTATTTTAAGATTGATGGTTTGATATTTATCTCTTACATTGTCTCTTTCTTGCATGTGATAGGAAATGCCGCTGGAATTTGAGAAAGCTAGGCCTAGGAGCTATCTCTTCACATAGATAGTTTCCTAACATTAAATGATGAATAACTAATTTGACGACACTTTCGCTAAGCAAGAATGGGCTCATTTAAGTACATGAAACCATGTTGGTGTTTAGCACGAATATCTTGACAATTTTTTATGGTTTGTTTATTGCTTTTGTTTGAAGCATTTTGTCGATTTCTGAAGTTTGTGTGTATTTTGGTTAAATATTGTGTTAAGTCCTTTGAATGCTTCTAGTTCTCATTCAATGCTTGATTTAATCCTTTTTTTAGCTTGAATAAAGGTTGGTTTTAGGGTTTGATAAAAGATTACTTTTAGTAACTTTTAGTTGCATGAATTAATTGTCTTCAGTTTTTCGATTCTTTTACGCTGATTGTAAATTTTCTTTGCAAATACTTATTCTTATTCAAAAAAATAAATGAGCTCTACATAGCTAAGCAAAGAAAAAAAAGTTCTATGGACTAGGTTCCTATGCAGTTATCGTAGGATACCTATTGTCACAAGACCAACATTCATCTAATGCAATAATCAATTGACATAATTACAATGCATACTCGTATTAGTCTCGATGACCATAATTGGATAGTGGAGGACAAGATCAAGCATAATGTATGATTCTATTAGTTTATCATTTTGTCAAGATTCAGGTCCCCACATGTCCACGGGACCATTAAGGGACAAGATAACAAGTGGAGTCCCCACTTGCCCTGAATCTAGTCAATGCAGTTGTGTTTCACTGACACCTTCCACGAGCTTCCAGGCTTCCATTTGTTACTTATGAGTCTACATGTTCTATTTGATCATGATGTGATTCATGTTATTTGACTAATGTTGTTGTTCATCTATTTTGACAATATTCTATAAATCAGTGAAAGATTCACCAGTTTTTACAATTTTTTATAATGAAGTTAAATATTCACCAAGATTTTACAATATCTTATAACTTAGTGAAAGATTCGCCACGATTTTACAACATTATATAATAAAATGAAAGATTCGCTATGATTTTACAACATTGTATAATAAAATGAAAGATTCACCAAAATTTTTATATATACATATTATATTATTGATAAAAATTGCCTTCAAATTTTCCTATATATCGGAGAGATTCACCCATTTTTTATACATATAAATATAAGGGGGGTTATTAAAATAATCCCTGTATAAGAGTCGATTAAACTTTTGTTCCTTGTGACCATAAAAATCATTCATATAATTAAATTTGAATTAATTATCTCCAAATCATATATTTTTAAAGTAATATTTATTTTTATTTGTTAATTATTGTGCTTAGATAAGCACGTTGATTACACCTTTGTTAATAGTCACAATGTACATCATTCATATATTTAATAAATAACGTAAAATTTTGTGACATTAGAGAATACAATAGATGAAGAACCCATTTTAATATATAAGAATAAGAAACCAAAAATTGGGACATCATACAAGTCCACGATAATCAAAATGCCATTTTTACATTATTACAATTATTTATATAAAATATGATACAAGTTGAATGTGATTTCATTGATGTCGAAGGAGTTTAGTGAATGAAAAAAGGATAACCAAAGACATGCTGGTAGGGTAAGAACAGTGAGATCTATATCTTCTTCTTCAAGGAGTTTTTATGAGAACCGAGGACATGGTGAGATAGATATTTCAACAAAATATGCGATGGCAGGTCATGGCAGGCATTTTCTTATTCTTATGAATTATGGTGGTCATTTTCATAAGGCAGCTACTTTAGGGCATTTTTCAACACTTTGTAAAAATCCCCAAATTATCATACCGTTACCAACTATTACCAAGCCCCTGCAATTAGAGCAAGGGAAATAACATTTTCCATCTCCCCTCGCCTCTAATGTCGCTCTAAACAGAGAAAGATTCCTTGCATTTTCATTCATAGTGAAAAATCCTTGTACTAACAAGTAATTTCCTTACCTACACCATACCAAATAGTAACTTGTCAAATACATTAGATATAAGTATATTTCTAAATGCAATATATTATATACCAATTTCTATAAATAAAAAAATCAAGATTGTGATGAATAGGATTGTCATTGATGACAACATTAATGACAATCATTTTGGAAAATATGGTAATTTGGTGAAAAACAGGAAAATGACTAAGTATGGGGAAATTAGTAAAAATTGCCTTAGGGAAATGCACACCATAATTTATAGGAGAATATAAATGACTGCACCACATGGGGGTCCTGTATATTGTTGTTTTTCCTACCTAACCATATCTTCCGTTTGTCATGAAAGTGCCTTAGGGAGAAGTTATGGACCTGCCAAAATAGGGGTTTGTGCCAGAGCAAGCAAAAATGGCTAAGTAGCCTCAGAAAGATGCCGCCCTAAATTATGAGTTAGAGTAAATTCCCGCAACACATGGGGGTCTTGTAGTGTGTTGGGTTGTCTACCTGACCATGGTATTATTTCTCCTTAAGAATGTCTGAAGAAAAATTTGAATCTGCCAAAATGAGGTTTCAGAATAAATTTTTGAGAAAGTCCTGAAAATAACTAAGTGTTGGAAAACTGGCTCAAGTTGCTTTAAGAAAATGCCCACCACAAATCATGTGTTGAAGAAAATGACCGCACCATATGGGGGTCTTGTAGATTTATATTTGGCCTACCTAGCCATGTCTTCATACTATATTGGAAGTAGCTGAGGAAGAAGTTATGAACCTGCCAAAAGTGTGTTTTAGGTATATTGGACTAAACTAAGAAAATTGTCGAAGTGTTGGAAAAACTGGCTAATGTGGCCGTGCTAAAATGCCCACTGTACCATATAGCTGTATGATAAAACTTATCTCAAGCTATCATCCTACAACTTGTTAAAGAGGCTATCTCACCATGGTATCAGTTCTCAAAGAAGCCATTTCATGACAAAGATAATGGTCTTCCAAAATAGAGTTTCATGTTGTTTTGCACTATTCCAGTACTAGCAAAACTGCCTCAGTGACCTCAGGGAAATGCCCATCCTATCTCATAGGATGATGAGAAAAATAATATGAAAGTGTTAGGCTATATATTTTTGATGGGTGCATCTAACCATGCTCAGTTATTTTTTGGAGTGTTTTATGACAAAGATATAAATTTGCCAAAAGTAAGGAACATATTATTTTGCATTTTAAGAACACAAGAAAATTGGTTAAGTGTTAGATTCAGGAAATTGAAAAGGAATTTTTAAATGCCCGCAAGGAGCGATTATCTTGATGATAAAATTCATCAGGTATCATAGTCATGTTCCTTGGTGAACTGACTATCCACACATACCTTCAGGTTGTCTTATGATGGTCTCATATGCAAAACATCAATCTGCCAAAAATAGGAAAAACAATATTTTGCATATTGAGAACAAAAGAAAATTGACTAAGTGCTAAAAACAGGAGTTTGAGAGATAAGTTGGAAATTCTCACGAAGGGCTATCTTTGTGCAATTAAATCTATGAAATGTCATGGATCCATTCTTTGGTAAGTTATCCATCTACTCCTAACTTCAGGTCTCCATAGAGTGTTCACACATGTGAAATAGGAGTCTGCCAAAATGGGAAGAAATATGTTTTGCTGTTCAAAAGAGGCTGAGAAGCTATTTTGAAATGCTTGCTAGAGGTTGTGTGTGTGCCAACAGATTTATCTTGTGATGTGGTCTTGTTCATTGTTGAAATGGTTATCTATCCATGCTTGTAGGTTTCCTTATGGTGATCACATGAGGGAGAAATCAATCTTCCATAGTGTTGGGACCTCTATATGCTAGTTAATTAAAACATAACATGTAGAAGGATCAATATAAATTGTCAACCGAGGGAAGTATTTTATTTCAAAGATAATTTGCACTGTATATGCTTAAACACTAAGTAGCTGATACTCTGAATAAATTTCCCTACTTATCTATTTAGTCAAACTCTTCCCATCATTAATCTAATTGAAATAATCTACCTAAGGATTCAGAATTATAATGACCTTCCTACAACTCTAATCTAGGAATGGACAGAACAGGAAATAACCATCTAGACTTACTTTTGCATAATGTTAATTCCTAATTTACTAGACTAAATAAAGATCCATCAAAAGTAGTTACTTCAATCTTTAATTTAAGAATTGAGAGTATAGGAATTAAACCAACACGTATGACTGCAATCTGACTAAATTAACACAATCCAAGGAAGACAAGTAAATGGAAAGGAACTGGGGATGATCCTGACTATTAAGGCTACCACACAATTGCATAAATAGAAATTAACCTACACAGTCGACTGTCACACCACACCACTGCAGCTTACAGGAAATGTAAATATGGATCATTCAAAGAAGCACACAAAAAGTTCATTAATGTTGTAGCTATTGTAAAAGAATGTAATTACCACAACATTCACACCACACAACATAATAACTTAAATTCCTAATTAAATCAGCAATCTCTGCAGGAAGACAGGCCCAGCCTTCGAATAGAGACACCAGAAGCTAACACAAGTTAAACGTCGAGATCTGAAGAATCACACTCCTTGTATTAAATAGAAGGATGAAACAGTTGCTGTCACAAATTATACAATAAGATTAATAATTTTCCAACCCCTAGCTAGGAATAGTTTCCAATATTTATACATTCACAATCGTAACTTCTACCCACTGATATCAGGAAGCCATGAAGATCTTTGATCTTCAGGTTGCCCCATTTACGATACGCTATTACAGCTGTGGGCAAGATAGAAGTAGAAAATATAGGAAGTCTATTACTCGATCCAACAATGAGATAACAGGATCAATATAGAAGATGCTCCATCGGTTACAGCTACCCTCTAGCAGTGGCGCGTTGTTGCATCCGAGTCTGTTGTAGCCAAGTCTGTTGCAACCAACCTTGTACATCTTACATGGAATAGTAACCTTTGACTATGTCCCTTGTACGGAGATGGAATCGGTGGCGATCAACTTTAAAAATGAATGTCTATCTCTCTCTTGACTCATTCAGCCTGCTACACATGTATCCTTTACATCTCGAACTATCTTTATAAAATCACCATATGTTAGCATACTTCGAGATATAGAGTCCTGATTTCAACAATCATAAGTATTAATAAGATAAAAAAAAATTAACCATACATGTATGGATTGAGGGATCAAGTAAAGGAAAAAATTTGTTTGGTGCATATAATGGAGTAAGATAAGGCAAAAAGGTGTAAGTAAATGTGGGAAAAAAGGGGTCATTTCTAGGCCCAACATCTCCCCCCAACTGTCCTGTTGCATGTCCCTATGCAACAACCTCCATTAGTCTGAATCTGAATCTAGCATTGTACTTCATTCATGGAGAGATGAAAAGTTAAAAGGTTGTTCAGGTGATCCCTGTTCTTCCAAAAATACATTATAGGCAACCCAATATCTCCAACACCTCTTCTCTTTTTCCTTTGCCAATGATAAATATTCCTTTTATGGTTTTATTGGCCACCAAATGAGAGGGAATTTGAATTTGAGTCCCAACTAGTTAAATCCACATTCCTTTATACAACCCACATATCCCTCAACCCTGGAAAGTGCATGTTTAAAATTCATGTAACAGTAGGGGTCTCTATTCTTCAAGGTTGAAGAGGCATCCTGGCATCTATGTTGGCTACCTTCCATATCCAATTGCTGATGCTTGGAAATATGGCTGACACAGGTAGAGATAACCTTTTCTTGAAGTTCCACCATCTGCTGAGTTTTGATGGGAAATGTGAGCCTACGCTGCTACTGAGCAAGGAGAATATGAGGGGTTTGAGGTTCACTTCGAACCAAAAGGTTAGAGTGGGACTCATTATGAGAAAAATTTTGGAAGGATCTTTCCCACTAAACATGATTGCTAACAAAGGAGGAAAAATCCCTCAGCTGAACATCACCTAATAAAGGGCAAGGATTCGAATGACAATCCAAGGGACAATCCATCTCATGTAAATAAAGCTCACAAAGCAAGTTCTGCTCAACAAAATCACTTTCCAGAAATGTTTCCAGAAATTTAACCGAGGTTGCTATTTCATAAGGTCTCCCTTCCTTTGCATCCTTCAGTTTAAACCAAATGAACTAGTAAAATAAGAACACATGGTAAGAGGAGGATGGTGCTCTGGTACCTAACAATTCTTGGGAGAGAGTGTACAACTAGACTTTCTCCACTTGCATGGATTTGAAATTTTTCAGCTCCTTCAGTTCTTTCTGTATCTCTTCCTAGCGAAATTTCTAGAACATTAGTTCTTCTTCCCATATTTCCCTCAATTCCCTGATGGTCTTCCTATGTTCAAGAAGGGGAACCATTCCTTCTTGATACCTCTCCACCTGACTCTTCCACTTTCTTAATTCCATTATTAGGAGTGAGAGCTCTTTGGTCAGCCTCTAGATCCCTTCATCTTCAACATGATCTTCATTATCAAAATCCAGTTGACAAAATTTTGTGAAAGTTGAGTCCATACCTTGCCACCTGATGCTTTAGCTTGAACATTCTGCACTTCCTATATGGGTACTCCTGTAATAACTTCTAGAGATGTTGGTTCTTGTGTAACAGCATCCTCTCCTTGAAATTCTCCTACAATGACCTCAACTTGTATAGGTGCTTCTAAAATAACTTCTGGGGATGTTGGTTCTTGTGTAACACCACCCTCTTCTTGAAATTCTCCTCCAGCAACCTCAACATCCAATTGTGAAGGTGTTGGTTCTTGTGTGACAACCTCTTCCTAATTTTCAGCTTCAACTTTGACAGGGAGATGCAAGGCTATTGGTTCTTGTGTATCAGATCCCTACCCTTCTATTTTTTCATGCTGTTGGGGTTTTTCTTGAGCCACTTCCATGTCCTCTGCAATATGAAGCTGTTCTTTGAGAATTTCAGTATCCCCCGAGGACTGTGATTTCATTTGTTCATCCTCTCCTAGATCCAAATCAGGAATTATGTCCACCTCGGGATTGATTTCTTCTTGTTGCATGAGAGTCTCAGCAGAAATTTCTGAAGATGTTCATTCTTATGTGACAACATCCTGGTCAACTTCATCATTATACTGCTGCTAAGGTTCTATCTCTATTAATTATGTGCCTTGAGATGGTTCAGGATTCACAACATAGACTTCTTCATTAAAATCGGGAATATTTTCAGTGCTTGGTTCATCTACCCCAATTTGGGTGGAAACTTCAACAAGAATGTTCGAGGATGTTGGTCCTTGTGTATTAGCACCCTTTTTGTCTACTAATTCCATTTGCTGAGGTTGCTCTTGGGGAGTTTCACTGTCCTTCCAATCATATTTTCCTAGGAGCACTTCTATTTCTTCTGCCAGTTGTGACTGTAATTATTCATTTTCCCCCTTTTCTGTACCAGGGATCATTTATATTTCCATTTCTTCTGCATCCCTCACTTCCACCTTAGGTGCTTCTTGTCCTTGTTCTTCCACAGCTGCTGGTATGGGTTGTTGTGTCACAAAGGCATGAACTATGACTTTGTAGCCTGACTGGTTAAAGATCTCCCCACACATAGGGTAAACCACTCTCTCTACCTCCTCACCATCCTTAGCGGGAGGTGATCCTTCTAATTGGTCTAGAGCTTCAGTGAGTGTGTGCAGCTTCCCTTTTACCTGCTTCCTACATGCCTCCTTCCAGTTTTCTAGTTCTCTATGAAGCGTCTGTACTTATTCCTTCAGTAGACCATTTTTTGGTCAAAATTCCCTCGATTTGAGGTTGCTCTGCAACTGGTTCCTGTGGGGAATCATTTGCTTTGGGTCTCAAAATGGGGAATTCAATCTGTGCTTCTAGGTTTCCCCATATTTCCTGTGTTGTTTCAGGTACTGTAACCGACTTGGTTCTTTTTCTTCTTATCAGCAGTGGTGCTCGCACCTCCGTTTTTTATCTTCTTCTTTTCTTTTGTGGTGTAGGAATATCTATATTTGCAGCTGATGTGGAAGGGATGTCTCCTATCTCAGCATCCTCCTTTTCTTCTTCAATTAGAGTTCCCCCCCATTCAGGGGAAGATTCAATGGTCAATACCTCTACATTTTATTCTGTTATTGTGGCTCTAACAACCTTGGCTTCATCTATCGCAGCATCCGATGCTGCTCCATCTTCAACCTCTGTTGTTAGAGATCCCACATTATTTAATCTTTCCACAGGGTTTTCTCTTACATTTTCCTCCAATTCCTCTGCTTGGTCATATGACTGATCATCTGATCTAGTCTCATCTCTCCCACCAACTAAATTGGAGGGACTCTGGTCCTCCTGTTGTTCTTCATCTCCTCCCAACTATACATTTTCATGCTCCTCTCAGTTTTAAACATCCCCCAAGAGTACATGTACTTCCACTTCTTCCTCTATTGGAACACCAGCCAAAAGGACGGGTTCCTGGTTTATTTGAGTTTGAACTGTGAATTGTTCCTAGGTTTGGTTCCTCTGAGCTAAGGCCCTTAAGATTATTAATTTGATTAGGTTGTGATGGGTAAGGGAGGAGTTTGGATGCTTGGTTGTTCTTACAAACCCCTCCATATGGTGTAGGTCTTTAAATAGATAAAATGGAATATTAAGTAAGGCCCTATGGCGTAAATGAGATAGTAGAGGAAGTTTAGAATAATAGAAAGTTTGATGCCTACCTTCACAAGTGATATACTTTTTGAGGAATACTACTACTTGATCCCGTGGCTGAGGCAGTGATTGTAATGCTATGCCTCACCTTGACTGACGATTTTGTTCCCTTTCTATCAGAAAATCCTGTACTACAATAGCATTGGGAGTTCTTCGACCAAACTAGGCTCTTCCTACCTGAGGAAGGACGGTGAATTTAGCCCCTATCACTTCAGAGAATTCTATATGTAACCCCCTAACCTCTGAGTGGGTTTCTATAATATTTAAAGTGAACTGTAGAGTTGTCTCTCGATGGAACCCATCCAGGCGTTGGAAAAATTCAGTCCAGCCGGCAGCTTCAAAAATAGCAAAAAATTCATCATTTATTCTCAATTCTCACGTATTTGGAGGTTTGTACCAAGCTGGGATACCCATGTTTATTTGCCTTCTGAATTCTTTATCATCCCAACCAATTGCAGGTCCCGACAAGGGAGGTTAAAGCACAGAGTATGTGTGAATAGCTAATATTGTAGTTGGGTAAATTCGGAAAGTTAAGACAGTCGTGAGCATGGAATTCTTGGTAAAATTTATCCCAAATTAGGAAAGGGTGGTGGTTATAGGATAAGATTTGAACAGTCATTAATTCATGTGAGTGGACAATTAACGGTATGCGGGTGTAATGATGGGCATAAAAATATAGGCATGATTAATTTTGTCCAATCTAGTTAACGCTTAATCAAGTAGATAATCAGAACCATACCTTCGTAAATATGTTATGAACCCTGACCTTTGAGGATAATAAAGCGTGGAAATGCAACCATTTAAATTTAAACATTATTGCAGGTGTGTAGTCATGATCTTTTCTCCCAGTGGACCAAAACCATCTTGTCAATCCTGGCGGAAACATAATGAAAGCTGTGAAGTAAGTCGGAATTACTGACAGCGATAATTCTGGCTAGATTTGGAGGAGTCGTGACCACAAAATTGTATAAAGATATTCCAATATTGGGGAAGTCGCAGTTGTGGGCCATAAAAAAATAAGCCAGTTTGGTGGAGTCGCAGCCGCCGAAAAAGGTAAAAATGGGCAAAATTTAAACAGAATCACAGTTGCGTGGGATGGAAAAATGGGTGATATTTTACGGAGTTACAGCTGCATAGAATGGGAAAAAGGTGTTATTTTATGGTGTTGCAGCTGTGCAGAATGGAAAAAGGAAAATTTTTTACAATGTTGCGGCTACGAGTAAACGAAAAAATAGGCAAGGTTTTGCGGTGTTGCAGCTGCACGGGATGGAAAAAGGGCAATTTTTTTACAGTGTTGCAGCTGCGAGAAAATGGAAAGATAGGCAAGGTTTTACGGTGTTGTAGCTGCATGAAACAGAAAAAAGGAATTTTTTTATTTATAGGAATTACAACTGCGACCGACTGTTCATTGTTTATTTTTCTTCAAGGAGTTTCCTTCTGAAGCAGGAAGTAGCAAAAGGCCGACCATGGTTGTTAGGCCTGATCATGACCATTGCTCCTTAGGTACATCCTTACACATATTCTTAAAATAAAATGGTTCAAGCGCAAAGGAAAAATAAATACAAAAACATCAATTTATTTATGTACAAAAATTTGTGTGGGAATCACAATGATTGTCTAAAGATTGACAGGGGTAGAGAAATATTCCTGCCCTTGTTCTAACTGGTATTCCGGATCAACTACAATCTATGAAGTGAATGCATCCTTCAAAATGGGCTTGTGGTATAGTTGCAGCTTGTGACCATTAGCAAATAATGGTGAGTGATTCTCATTAATGGTGACCAGGTGGACTGTACCATTGTCAAATACTCTGTCGATCATATATGGGCCCAACCATCTTGTACGTAACTTACCTTTGAATTCCCTTTTGAATATTGAATCATATAATAATGCCCAGTTTGCTTCACAAAAGACCTTCTTTTTGATGAATCGATCGTGCCAGTTGGATCTCTGTTGCTAAATTAATACTGTCTGATCCACAGCAGCTAAATGTTTCCCATCAAGTTCATTCAATTGATTCAATATACTCCTCTAGGATTTAGTCACATCTAAGTTTACCTCCATAGATATCTTCAAGGTCTTGATTTCTAATTCGATGGGGAAGACATCACTTTTTCCATACACCAAGTCATAAGGAGAGAAACCTGTAGTATTGCACCAAGTAGTACGATATGCCCACAATGCTTCCGGAAGTCTATCAGCCCAGTCTCTACGATGGCTCCTAACTGTTTTGGTAAGGATAGCTTCAATAACTTTGTTAGTCCTTTCCTCCTAGCCATTGGCCTGGGGATGGTATGGTGAAGCTATCCGATGCTGGATATGGTACTTCTGTAGCAAAGATTCAAATTTATGTGACACAAACTGAGGTCCTCCATCTATAACCACTTCCTTGGGTACTCCAAAATGAGTAAATATTTCTCCATACAGGAAATCGATTACAGCCTGGTCATTGGCTTTCACCAAAGCCACAACTTCTACCCATTTTCTCATGTAGTCGGTACAAACTAAGATGTAGGCTTTCTTACTGGAATGAGGGTTGATAGGGCCAGCAAAATCTAAGGCCCATCTTTCAAAATTTTCAACCACCAACTCTGGTTGAAGAGGCATTTGATCCAATCTGTTAGGTTGGCCCATCCTCTGGCAGCTGTCACAAGACTAGACATACTTTTTTGCATCCCTGAAAATTGTTGTCCAATAATAGACCGTTCTCAGCACCTTATGACCTATCCTTTTGTCTACAAAATGTCCCCCACATGGCTCGTCATGGAAGGCCTTCATAATATGGAAGATTTCATCTTCTCTTGCACATCTTCTGATCTCAAGATCAGGGCCTGTGTAGAAGAGATGACCACCTATCCAACAATACCTGGCACTTTGTTGAATAATTTTCCTCTTCTCTTTTTTTGACAAATGTTCCAGAAGCTTCCCTGCAGCCAAGTAGTTAGTGACATTTGCATACCAAGGGGAATGAGTTGAAACTGCAAATAAGTGTTCATCTGGAAAAGAGTCCTCAACAGGTAGATTGTCATCATTGTTAGTAAAACGAGATAAGAAATCAGCAACAACATTTTCTTTTCTAGTTTTGTCTATATAGTAATATCAAATTCCTGTAATAATAATAGCCATCTAGTTATCCTAGCATTTGTAACAGGTTTATTCATTAGATACTTGCTAGCTGAGTGGTCAGTGTGTACAAAGGTGGGATATCCAGTGATGTAGTGTCTAAATTTGTTAATGGAGTAGAAAATGGCTAAAAACTCCTTCTCTGTAACAATATAATTAAGTTCAGTAGGCACCAATTTTTTGCTAATGTAATAGACTGCATAAGGTGCTTGACCATCCTATTGTCCTAATATTGCTCCAATGGCAGTGTCAGAGGCATTTGAAGAAATGTGAAAAGGTAGGGCCCAATTGGCCCCCCTTAAGATGGGAGTTGTAGACATCTTCTCCTTAAGTTTAATAAATTTTGTCTAGCATGCATCATTCCAAATAAATTGCACATCCTTCATTAACAAAGAAAACAAAGGAGAAGCAAGTTTGGAAAATTTTTCTATAAATCTTATATAATAACCAGGATGCCCTAAGACATTATGTACCTCTTTCTATGTTCCAGGAGTGGGTATATTTTCAATTACCCTGATTTTGGAGGGATCTACTTGGATGCCATCAGCAGAGATAAAGTGCCCCAAAAGTACACCCTCGCTCATAATCATGTGGCACTTTTCAGTGCTCAAGGATAGCTGGGATTGTTCACAGCATGTTAATACCTTTTCTAAAAAAATTAGTGCCTCTTCAAAGTCACTGCCATAAGGAGTAAAATCATCCATGAAAATCTCCATACTGTCATTAACTATCTCTGAAAAGTGGGAGGTGCATTACACAAACCGAAGGGGAGTACTCTGCATGCAAAAGTACCCCAAGGACAGGTGAAAGTGGTTTTGTCTTGGTCTTCTGGAGCAATCTGAATTTGATTGTACCCACTAAACCCATCCAAAAAGGAGAAGAATTTCTTCCTAGACAGGGTGTCCAATAGCGGATCAATGAAAGGCAAGGGGAAGTGGTCTTTCTAAGTTTCCTTGTTTAATTCTCTATAATCTATGCAAACTCTCTACTCCCATTCTTCCTGGGTACTATCACGAGTGGAGAAACCCACTCGTTGTCTGAGATTGGGTATATAAATATTGCTTCCAAGAGTTTCTGAATTTCCTCTTTCACCATGTCTCTAAGGTTGGGTTTCATTCTTCATTGTGGTTGGCACACAGGTTGGGAGTTGGGTTTGACGTAAATATGGTGAGTGCACATATTAGAAGGGATACCCTTCATATCTGTGTACTCCCAGGAAAATTCCCCCTTATGTTTTTTTAAGAGAGTGATTAGACGTTCTTTTTCTTCAAGAGCAATATTGGGATTGATATTCAACGTTTTTCCCAGCTCTATCTCGACTGGAACACTTTTCAAACTTTTCAACACTGGAAATATGTGAGTATCATTTACTAATGTCTCCTCTATGAGATTTTCTTGGTCTTCTTCACCTAAAGTACTATTCAGGATCTGATAAATTTGTTTATTAAAAGAAGTAGGTTCACTGATGAAATTATTGATGGCATATTCTTTTGTTTCATCTTTAACAATGGATGAATGCCCTCCTCTTCCTCTAGGTCCATCCATAATGGAGTTTTAGCTTCTAGACCCAGCCGCACTGGAAGATACAAGGTGAGGTTTTTCATTTTGGTTCCATCTGAAATGGTCATAGACCCTGACCGATAGCTGATGCATGCATCCGTTGTGGCTAACTAGGGTCTTCCCAAGATAAGTGGGTGTTCCCCCAACTGCGACTTAGGTTGTAAAACCAAGAATTCAGCAAGCTATTCCCAAGAGTCAATTGAGACTACGAGGTCATCCAAGATTCCCTCAGGTTTGATGGTGGACCTATCAGTGAGTTCTAGAATGGTAGGGGTTGGCTTGAGATTAGTGAGCCCAAGTTTTTGTACAGTTTCTATGGTCATGACATTAATGGCTGCACCTAAATATGAACGGTGATAGTGGGACTCCCAAGATCATCGTATTTAGCCAAAAAGGTCTTTCCCATTATCAGTTCGGATAGTTTCCCTATGACATGGACAGTGGAAGGATCCTTATATTTTCTACCTGGTTTTCTTACAAATAGATCTCGAATAGTTTTGGCGTATATAAGCACATCATGAAGGGCCTACAACAATGGGATTTTGACATAGCGGCTTTTTAACTCTCCTAAGAGGTTAAATTGAGGTTTTCCCACTAATTTTTGTAATGTTAGTCTTTCAAGGTATGGAGGTTCTCTAAATGAATGTGTAGGTTTTGTCTCTATTTCTAATTCCTTTTTTGTTTCAACCAGTATCTCGGTAGGACTTTCAGCATTCTCAATAATGGGAATTGTTGCATTGGATGAGTACTATTGATTCATCCTCTCTTCACACACAGAGGATGGAACATCCTCGATGGCTAAAGGTTCCACTACTCTCCCTGATCATAGGCGTATATCATACAAGAGACAGGAGTAATGGAATAAGTGGGCATGTTGGCAGTCTCAAACTAGTGGACTGTTTTATTGTTTGGGTTGGGGTTTGGTTGAGCAGGAAGCTGAGGACGTAAAGGCATGTGAGGTGCACCATTGTTCTGAAGTTGGAGCTGCTGGTACTATTGGTATAGTTGAGGATATTGTTGAGGAGGGTATTTTTTATGTGGGAATTTTTTATGTGGAAACTATTGAGGAAATTGGTTATGGGGAAATTGGTTTCTGGATGGATGTTCCTCCACCTAGGAGACCAAGAATTTTATTTGTTTGGTGACTGTGTCCAAGAGTTCCAGTAGTTAAAATTTTGCATCGAAGGTTGAGAAGGATACTATTGAAGGTTGGAATAAGATGAAGGGAATTGTGTATTCATGTGATGCATATTATTCCAATTATTCATGTTATTTGAAAACAAAAATGAGCCTGGAGTCATACCTCGATTTTGAGGCTGCCAAGGCTTTTTCTAGGAAATGAAGTAGGTTGGTTCCACATATGGAGTTGATGCCTGTAGAACTTCCTTCACTTGAGGTAGTGAAGGGTATTCATTTGTATCATGGTTCAGCTCAGAAAGCTGACACACTTATACTTTATCGAGTGGGAACTCCTTCAGGGGATGTTTATTCCTACATTTAGGGAAGAATACACCGAGTGTTAGATCTTCTACTGCTTGCTTTTTCTTTTCCCTCATGACATCTATTTCTGAGGAGATGGATCTTATCATTTATGTCTTGAAATTATCGAGGAGGTTTCCTATTTCTGCCTGGGTGGCTCCTCCATTAGATGAATTTTGTGTTCTGTCGAAGACATCTTGTTCTAGTTTATCCCGTTTGTCCCATTTGTTGCTCCTAGAAGATCCTTTGGAATACCTCTTGCATAGTTCAACAATCTTTTCAAAGGATTCCTTTGAGATATCCCCCTTTCCAAACAAGTTCAACATGTCTAGGTAGTCTTCCCTAATCCCATGAAGTAGGATTATCTTGAGAACATCTAACCCCATATTAGTCTGTCCAACTCTTTGCAAATTGTATAGCATCCTCTCATCAAAATCTTCCAATATTTCTTCGTCCCTTTGTACCATCTTGAACAGTTCTTATATTTTATCCTTGGTATTGCAGTACTCCTAATATTTTTTTAGGAACACCTGTTTCGTTCGGTCCCGGGTGGTGAAAATTACACCAACCAAGCTCATGAACCAATGCAATGAATTATCCTTTAAAGTAGCAGGGACAAATTTCAACTTCTGCTCACTGGAAGTGTAATCATAGTTGCGATAGAGGATATCAAATTCGAAAAGAAATTTGTCTGGATCCTCTATGGATTTTCCATGAAAACGAGGTAAAACTGATGGTGATATATTTTTCATGGGGGCTATTCCCTCTGGTTTTTGAATGGGGAACTGTAGTGTGGCAACAGTCCCCTCAGGTAGGGGATCACCCCCATTATGATGATTTTCTCCCATTACCTCTTCCTGATCTTCTGGATCACATCTTTTATTCATGTATTCTTCTGCTCTATCCTCTCTGTGCTTCCATAGATCATTTAGTTCTTGATGGAACATTGTCCACTCTTCTTTTGTCACCACCTTCCCGTTAATGTGATATACCAAGTCTCAGTCAAATGATCCCACGGTACTAAATCTATCTTCCTCCATAGGGACACCTGAAGGTGTTGCAGCTTCTCCTGTGTAAATTGATGTTGCCTCTCTAGGAGTAACCAAGCTCCTTCTGACAAATGATTCCTGATGGAGAGATACTGTAGAAGAATTGGTCCTATCAACCAGATTTTCAATGAATGTCCTTATTCCCAATGCTATATTTCATCCATGACCTAGACCACCTGCAATGTTAGTATTCTATGGGGTTCTAGGGTTTATAGGAATGTCATGTTGTACCCTTCTCGTATTCACGTAACCCAAAACATGCAAACTTAAAAAAACTGAAGAAAAATGAATGGATGCAACTACTCGATGCAACTACTATGGTGTCTAATAATTATCGTCCCTCGCAACGATGCCAAAATGTTGGGACCTCTATATGCTAGTTAATTAAAACATAACATGCAGAAGGCTCAATATAAATTGTCAACTGAGGGAAGTCTTTTATTTCAAAGATAATTTGCACTAGATATGCTTAAACACTAAGTAGCTGATACTCTGAATAAATTTCCCTACTTATCTGTTCAGTCAAAATCTTCCCATCATTAATCTAATTGAAATCATCTACCTAAGGATTCAGAATTATAATGACCTTCGTAAAACTCCAATCCAGGAATGGACATAACAGGAAATAACCATCTAGACTTAATTTTTCATAAAGTTAAATCCTAATTTACCAGACTACATAAATATCCATCAAAACTAGTTACTTCAATATTTAATTTAAGATTTGAGAATACAGGAATTGAACCAACAGGTATGACTGCAATCTGACTAAATTAACACGATCCAAGGAAGACAAGTAAATGGAAAGGAACTAGGGATGAGACTGACTGTTACAGTTACCACACAATTGCATAAATGGAAATTAACCTACACAATAGACTGTCACACCACACCGTTGCATCTTACAGGAAATGTAAATACAGATCATTCAAGGAAGCACACAATAAGTTCATTCTTGTTGCAGCTACTATAAAAGAATGTAATTACCACAACATTCACACCACACAACAAAATAACTTAAATGCCTAATTAACTTGGCAATATCTGAAGGAAGGCGGGCCCAACCTTAAAATAGAGACATCGGAAGCCAACACAAGTTAAACACCGAGATCTGAAGAATCACACTCCTTGTATTAAATAGAAGGATGAAACAGTTGCTGTCATAGCTTATACAATAAGATTAATAATTTTCCAACCCCTGGCTCGGAATAGTTTCCAATATTTATACATTCACAATCATAACTTCTACCCACCAATATCGGGCAGCCATGAATATCTTTGATCTTCAGGCTGCCCCATTTACGATACGTTGTTACACCTGTGGGAAAGCTAGAAGCAGAAAATATAGGAAGTATGTTACTCAATACATCAATGAGATAATAGGATCAATCTAGAAGATGCTCCATTGGTTACAGCTACCCTCGATCAGCGGTGTGTTGTTGCATCTAATTTTGTTGCAGCCAAGTCTGTTATAGCTAGCCTTGTACAACTTGCATGGAATCGTAAACTTTAACTGTGTCCATTGTACAGAGATGGAATCGGTGGTGATCAGCTTTAATAATGAATGTCCATTTATCTCTTGAATCGTTCAGCCTGCTACACTTGTATCCTTTACATCTCGAACTATCTTTATAAAATCACCATATGTTAGCATAATCCGAGATATAGAGTCCTGATTACAACAAGCATAAGTATTAATAAGATAAAACAATAATTAACCATACCTGTATGGATTGAGGGATCAAGTGAAGGAAAACATCTGTTTGGTGCATATAATGGAGTAAGATAAGGCAAAAAGGGGTAGGTAAATGTGGTCAAAAAGGGGTCATTTCTGGGCCCAACACATAGTAGAAGAAAAGTTGTTTTTACAAGTTAAAAACAATTTTGTCTAAGTGTTAAATTAAATAGTTTGGAAGCCTATTTTCAAATGATCTCTAGATAATGTGTGTGTATCACAAATTTCAAAAGGTGGCATGGATCTGATCCTTGTTGAGGTGGCTATCCATCCTTACTTTCAGTTTGCATTATGATGGTATATACGCAAAATATGGACCTGCAAATTTAGTGAAAAATAATAAACGGAGCTTATTAAATAAGAAGCTACAGGAATGTATTTAGAAAAATAAACAGAAATTTAATAAAAAAAGACAGAGTTTTGAAGAGACACATATTACTATTGGAGAGATGCAATGTTTAGAATAATTTTTAATTGATTGTTTCATTAAAACAATAAATAACAAACAGAGATTCAAGGAGGTGTCTAAGCATGATGACATGGCTAATTAGCCTTAGAAATATGCCTGCCCTAAATTATGGGTTAGAGTAAATGTCCGCAGCACATGGGGGTCTTTTAGTGTGTTGGTTTGTCTACCTAACCATGGTATTATTTCTCCTTAAGCATGTCTGAAGAAAAATTTCAATCTGCCAAAATGAGGTTTCAGAATAAATTTTGGAGAAAGTTCTAAAAATGACTAAGTGTTGGAAAACTGGCTCAGGTAGCCTTAAGAAAATGCCTGCCACATATTGTGTGTTGAAGAAAAATCCCACACCATATGGGGGTCTTGTAAATTGATATTTGTAATACCTGATCATGTCTTCAGACTGTCTTGGAAGTAACTTAGGAAGAAGTTATGAACTTGTGAAAATAGTGTTTTAGGAAGATTGGACCACACTAAGAAAATTGTATAAGTGTTGGAAAAACTGGCTCATGTTGCCTTGGGAAAATGCCCGCCGTACCTTATAGGTGAATGATATAAATTATCTGAAGCTATCATCCTACATCTTGTTGAAGAGTCTATCTCACCATAGTGTCAGTTCTTAAAGAATATGTTTGATGACAAAGATAATGGTCTGCCAAAGTAGAGTTTCAGGCTGTTTTGCACTATTCCAGTATTGGCAAAACTGCCTCAGTGGCCTCATGGAAATGCCCGCCCTATCTCATAGGATGATGAGAAAATAATATGAAAATGTAAGGCTATAGCTTGTTGATGGGTGCATCTAACCATGGTCTCAATTATCATGTGGAGCATTTTATGACAAAGATATAAATATGCCAAAAGTAAGAAAAATATTATTTTGCATTTTAAGAACACAAGAAAATTGGTGGTGTTAGATTCAGGAAATTGAGAAGGAATTTTGAAATGCCCGCAAAGAGGGGTTAATTTGATGATAAAATTCAGCGGGTAGCATAGTCATGTTCCTTTGTGAACTGAATATCCATCCATACCTCCAGGTTGTCTTATGATGGTCTCATATGCAAAATATCAATCTTCCAAAAATAGGGAAAATAATATTTTTCATAATGAGAACAAAAGAAAATTGACCAAGTGTTAAAAACAGGAGTTTGAGAGGTCAATTGGAAATTCCCGTCAAGGGTTGTCTTTGTGCAAGTAAATTTTTCAAATGTCATGGATCCATTCTTTGGTAAGTTTTCCATCAACTCCTGACTTCAGGTCTCCACAGAGTGTTCACACGTGTGAAATAAGAGTCTGCCAAAATGGGAAGAAATATGTTTTGATGTTCAAAAGAGGTTGAGAAGCTATTTTGAAATGCTTGCCAGAGGTTTTGTGTGTGTCAACATATTTTTTCTTGTGATATGGTCTTGTTCATGGTTGAAATGGATATCTATCCATGCTTGTAGGTTTCCTTATGGTGATCACATGAGGGAGAAATCAATATGCCAAAGTAGAAGAATATTTTTTTTACAAGTTAAAAACTTTTGTCTCAGTGTTAAATTAAACAGTTTGGAAGCCTATTTTCAAATGATCTCTAGATAATGTGTGTGTATCAAAAAGTTCAAAAGGTGACATGGATCTGATCCTTATTGAGGTGGCTATCCATCCATACTTCCAGTCACCTTCTAGTTTGCATTATGATGGTCATATATGCAAAATATGGACCTGCAAAGTTAGTGAAAAACAATAAACAGAGTTTATTCAATAAGAAGCTACAGGAATGTATTTAGAAAAATAAACAAAAATTTAATAAAAATAATTAAGACAAATTTTTGAAGAGACACATATTACTATTGGAGAGATGCAATGTTTAGAAGAAGTTTTAATTGATTATTTCATTAAAAAAATAAATAACAAATAGAGATTCGAAGAGGTGTCTAAGCATGATGACATGGAAAGGTGTAATTGGAACAAGACATGAAGGATAGAGATGACTAAGGACATGCATAATGACATTGAAAAGCAAGCATGAAAAGCATGGAACATCTAGAGAGTCAAATGACCCATTCTGTGGTCATTTGAAGATGATTTGGGCAAGACAAAGATGTTGGTGCAAAGATGCCAAGGAGATGGTGACATGACAATAGACAAGAAAACTTGATGATAGAGATGGCTGTGGGCATGATAAGATTGGTAGAAAAAGACGTTGAAATTGATTTGAAGCCTTAGCTCACTGATTCACCACCCCCCCCCTCTCAGTGAGCATTGTGTCTAATAGGCTGAAGTTTTCATTGATGCCAACAAGTGTTCTGCAATGGCCTTTGATTTACTCATAAAGAGACCTTGATAATTTGGGCATTGGAACGCTAGGTGGCCCAAATGGTCCAAATGAAAGTTTTCCTTGTACTGTGGAAATTAATTAGCAATATGTCAATGGCCAATAGCTTAGTGGAGCATCGGGTCTATAAAAAAATGAATTTGCTAGAGTCATTGTTGACTGGACCCTCTTGTTGCAATTACTCTGGTTTAAATAAATGGAGGGAGTTACAGGGTTGTTAAATTCATTTGTAAGGTACATGACCTGAAGAATACAACTGTTATTTTGATCCTCAATGTTAGTTTGTATCTCCCAAAAAAGGATGCACGCTTACCTTTTATGAATTTACGGCCAAATGATTGTTGCAGAGTATGACTGATCTCTCTAGTTTTGGATATGGTTGATAAAGAAATTCGGGCTCAATACACACTCAATCAATCACTAAGAACCTTGTCGCAACTATAGAAAATGTGCTAAATGATACATCTTGGCATGCTCCCGCAAAAGAGCTGTAAACTGGAAATATAAAAGGTAAAATTATCTATGTTGACATCATGTAGGTAACTAGGTTACAGTAGTAGAGATAGCTGCAATGAGGTAGTCAATTTCATGGCAATAACTATTTATCCATGGTGACATCATATATGAACAAGTGTAAACGTCACTATGCAAAACATAAGGGAACATGGATGGCCTAAGGCAGGGGTATAGGAGGCTTCCGTCATATACATAAAATATTATACCACACATAGCCAGTCAGACCCAAACCCAAGAAAAAAGATACAACAGCCTGGGGAAAAAATAAAATCTATTTTATTATTACTGAGGGTTTCCATTTCAGGATTTCTCTCTATGATCAGATAGAACATAGAATCAATCTTTTGCTTTGACATTCAGCACCAGCTTCATGCTTTCTAGCTTGAATATGAACTGAGAATATGAACCAAGGGAGGGCTGGAATTCACTTCTCACCCAAAACAAGTTTACTCTGTTATGCAAATAGTGATATCTTCTTAGTTAGATCTGGACCAAAATGCATGTGTTGACCCGCGCGTAAACAACCAATATCCATTGAAAGATAGAATTGGTTTGGAGGGTGTGTAGATAGCCATATATCATCGATATAGAGATGAACATTAGTGAAAAATTAAAAAATGTTGATATTGCCACGGTTTTTCTGCCATGATAAAAAAAAATGAAGTATTAATCCACGAATGTTCAAAACATGGAAATATTTCATGGAAAAATCCGCCCAAATGTATTAGTGATAGCAATCTCCTCTGGAGAGAAGTTTGCACCAATATATACATTTTTGATGACGTCAAGGTTTGCAGAGATGCTAATAAAAATGGTAACATCAATGTTCTCCATATTCCCCTCGGTGAAGATTCCCTCCCTTGGCAAGGGATTAATTGGTAGGTCAACGTCATCTTCCAATCTTGCGTGGAACTCATGGTTTTCAATTCTACTTATCTATAGAATGAAGTAGGATCTATGGTGAATATCTTCATAGACCTTGTATTTCCCACTTATGGCTTCCAAAATGGCTTTGTCTAAAGGAAAAACCATGTCTAAGCAGTCATCGAAATATAAAGAGTTCTTTGCCCAAGTAGGTAGATAAGCTTCTTTCGACTCCTCTAAGACTGAAGAAGGAGTCGAAATTGGATCAGCAGTAGCGTTAATGATAGCTTGGTAAGCCACTTCTATTGCTGATTAGGGAACTTGAGGTTCTTAACGGGTAGGAATCACCCAATACTCAGTTCTATCAACAACCGTTGTGATAGAATTACCCACACTCGTGCAACCTAGATAATTTATCGAGGTTGGGATATCAAATGTGCCCGTTAATGATGAATACATTCCAACCCCCAAGATCTCCGTAGCAGGTTTGACCTGATCAACCAAAGTCATCGTTGACTCATTCATTTCCAAATGACCCCTTCAAGCGAAATTGAGTGGGTCAATTGTAACCAACTTTCCTTCATGTGAAAATACCACTACTCAAAGAACAGCTGAAGCAATCACGCACATAGTGTAAGTAGAATTTCTCCCCAAAATAAAGTTATAGTCCAATGGAGCATCAATCACCTCCAATTCAATAGACACCACTTTTCATGCCAACTTAATCTTAGAAGCTGGTAGGATACCATGCGGGGGGGAAGATCTCCCGTCAAAAGAAGTAAGCAAGGTGTTTGACGGAACTAGCTCCGGAGAACCCGAATCCTTCCAGCAAGAAAGGGACATGACACATGTGGAAGCACCCTCATCAACAACTGTGTGTCCAATGGTTTTTCCACCATGTATGACATCTACTGATAAGGCCACATGATACGGTATGCACATCTTAACATCTGACAAATTGTATTTTTCCATCAGACTCAAAGAATCAATGCTTCCTGAATTTGATAAAACGGAATCTCGCTAAGCGGAACACATCTAAAGCACTTCCAACGTAGACATCGCATAAGGAGTTTGGTCCAAATATTCCACTACAGAGTAGTTATAAGCAGTGCTATAGTTTGGGTTCTGAAATTCCTTTTTAAATATACCTTTCAGTATTTTGGGCATTGGATCAGTAGGATTTTTTATTGTGAGAGGGTTAGAGGTTTCCTCGACATATTTACCCTTCTCAGGAGCCTTCGTCTCATAATTTTTGTTTCTTGTTTGGAGCAAGGTACTGGATCGTACCATGTTGATATAATTTTGGTTAGGAGGGGCACTCAAAGTACCCCCAGCTACATTAGAAAGAGAAACTGAATTATGTCCTTGGGGAAAAGGATCCTTCATGATAGCCAGTTGTTGGGTCTTGAGCAGCTTCTGAGCTTGTTCCATGAGAGGGAATTGATGAGTCAAATGATATCCTTGGCACAACTTATAGGGAAATTTCACTTTATTCTTATCCTTCTTGCCCCCATTGACATTGTTCATGGGTTTATGCTTGTTTTGGTTTCCATCGCCTTTCTTCCCCTTCTTCTTCTTCCCACTAGGCTGCTAATTTTGCCTTTTGAGAGGATTGAGAAAAAACATTTGCATTTTGGGGTGAGGGAGTAGCCTTATCTACCTCTGTTGTAGACTGCATAATGGACAACTCATGGAGTTTCTTTTCCAAATACTCTACAGTGGGAGAATTCACTAAACCAACCACACCATCAACATGGGATCCAGGATTGGGTTTCTCGACCCTATGGGTAGACTGCGGTGCCTCGAGTATGATTTCATATAGTATCCCAGACTAAGGATATATCAAATGCAACAGTTGGGCCCTAAGGATGGCCTTTTCTTTAGTACTCACCCCTGAAGTGGATACATCCTTAGATATATAAGGCAACAAAGACTTAAGGAACCACTCTAACAGAAACTTGGGGGGAATGGTCGCTTTTATAAGCCTCTTTTGTCTTCACCACTCTTGGATTTGATCCAAAATTTGAGTCACTTTATCTTTCCTAAAGGTAGATAATAGGTATGTTCCGGCATCATACCGGACAAGAAGTTGGAAGTGGTTCAATAATACCTCTGCTAAGTCCCAAAAACTATCAAACTCAACAGAGAGTAGTTCAATATACCACTTTTCTGCAACACCAATTAAATTTATTTGGAAAGGCCTCAAATGAATGGTGTCATCATTCAGTAAGTTGTAAGAGCACAATAAATGGAACTTTGTGGCGTGGGCCCTTGTATCCTACCCATTTTTTCCCTCAAACTTGGGAATGTCCGAAGGTAACTTGATTGGAACAGGTGTCTGCATAGTATTATTTTTCACTGGGTCATTCATTAACTTGTTCAAGTCTGGAAAGTTCAAATTTTTTAGGACTAGAAGCTTAGGCCTAACCGAAGCCTAAAAAGTATGAGTTTGGGAGGTATAAGGACTTGCCCCCTAGTTCCCAAATGTAAAGGTGGGGTTTCCCCCGGCTGTCGATTGTGAAGTAGTTGGACTACTTTGAAATGGATTCCACCCATAAGCCATTGGATTATTTTTGTGTGGTGCATTATAAGTAGTTTGAGCCCCTCCGCATGAAACTGGTGTCTGAAAGACCGAAGTAGGTATCCCTACGCTAAAAAGCAAGAAAGGAGAGCTCGTAAATGGAGCTGAAAGTGGAGTTTGGAAACCTTGACCATAGGTGTTTGTATTTCCAAACTGCATCCTCACATATGCAAGTGTAGGGCCCACATAAGGATTGGATGTGGGAATGTGCCCACCATTCCATGGGAATCCCTAAACAAATGAATAGGATCCAACAATACCACTATGATAAATATGCATAAAATAGGGTGAAGCAAAAGGCACACTAGGAATACCAGTGAGAACCCCACTAGAAGGACCTTCTACATTCAAGGAAGTCGATGGTTGAACCACCCAACTACTAGGTGATAAAGGTGCAACAAGTGCACTTGGTCTAGGAGTGCCTACAGGGGGAGGTGGCACTCCTCCATCCAATATAGCTGGGGTGGGGGTAGATATACCCTCCACAGAGCTTTCCATAATGCTACTCATGGGAACACCAATCACAGGTGAAGTAAATGGAAGAACCTGGATGATCACATGATCGTTTAAATTAGTAAGAGGGGGGTTAAATTTTCTTACAAAATTTTCATCTTGCAAGTCCTCAATCTATAATGTGGTTGTATCAACCTAGTTTGTACTAAGTTTTGTTTCACCTAGAACTTCGCTTACTCCTACTAGTTTGAAAGAACCGTCTGTATCTAATCTTTGCCTTTGAGGGGGCGGTGGAGGCTCCACTGTAGTAGCTAGAGGAAGGTTCTGCAACCTTCTTAACATTCTAAGAGGTTGGTACTCCATGGTTAAAAAATTGACTCTTCACATAGTTTAAGCTCAACTAAATGCAAATAAACCACACAACACTCCCTATAAAATATCCTAAAGCCAGATAGACAAGCGAGTATAATATGTGCCTTCCAGAAGAAAGTTGATAGATGGTTACTTGGCGTCCATGTAGATGTTCTTAGGAACAAGTGGATGAATCACCCAACCTCCCTCCCACACCTTCTACTAGGTTTACCTTCCAAGCCTGTCCAAGGTAGACCAGAAATAGCCTTCTGGTATACCTATGTATGAACCCTAAATGTCAAAGAGACTAAAGGCTATCGCAACTATACTGAAAGTCTGGGAGGACAGTCACAAACATGATTCATATGCATTGGTAGGGTAGCAAAGCTTGAAATCCTATCAACACCAGCACCACACAAGGCCTAAGAGGTGGTATTGACAAAAGTCCCCATATGCATAAAAATATTGGTCTACACTCGAACAAGGAATCAAAGGGTTATCTCCATAGTCCAAGTCCTCACGTGGCCTCATGCTTAACTCCCGTTTGAGAGGATCTTCCCAGATATAGTCAACATAGAAGAGGATTTACCTAGTGATTGGCCAACTACCTCTGAAATCAAATACTTGTGGAGAGTTAAAACATCCTAATCCACAATTATATCCTAAGCTAGTTGGTGTAGGATCCTACAAACTAAAACTTAGTAATAATTTTTAATTATATCGTTCATTTTAAAAGGTTGTTTTTAGTCAGAGGAAAATGGTGTGAAACTCACGTGTTGTTATAGACTCGATAAAAGAAATGAAAATGATGCATAAAAATATATTCAAAGTAAATTGCAACTACTAAGACAACTTTTTCTTTTTCTTTTTCTTTTTATAAATGCAAGTTAATGAACATGGTCAAGGGAGAAAATCCAAGACTCGATCCCTAAAGAATATTTTTGGCATCTATTGCTACACATGTGCCTTATTATCCCTCTCTGCCTTACTCATTGGCCCTCCCTTCATTTATATTCCCATCTCTCTCTATCTATGTGTGCGTATGTGTGTGTGTGTCTTCCCCCCCTCTCTCTCTCACAACCTCCCTCTCTCGCTATCCCTCTCTATGTGTGTGTGTCCCTCCCTAACTCACCATATCTTAGAACCTATCTCCACCTTATTTATACCTCTTTCACTATCCCTACCTACATATGTCTCTCTTTATTGCTCCTCTCTCCCCCTCTCTCGTTGTTTCTCACCACTCCCCTATCTCTCCCACACAATCTCTCTCTCTCTCTCTCTCTCTCTCTCTCTCTCTGTGTGTGTGTGTGTGTGTGTGTGTGTGTGTGTGTGTGTGTGTGTGTGTCCCCCCCTCTCTCACAACATCCCTCTCTCTCTCTATGTGTGTGTGTGTGTGTAAGTGTCCCTCCCTCACTCCCCCTCTCTTACAACCTCTCTCCACATTCTATATGCCTCCCTCACTATCCCTCTCTCCATCACTCTATCTATTTCTATCACTAACCCCTCCCCTCTCTCTCTCCCACACAATGTCTCTCTTTGTGTGTGTGTGTGTGTGTGTGTGTGTCCCTCCCCCTTATCTCTCTATATATCTATGTGTGTGTGTCACTCCCTCACCACCCCCCTCTCTCATAGCCTCTCTCCACCTTCTATATACCTCCCTCACTATACCTCCATCCATATCACTCTCTCTATCATTCACCCCTCCCCCATCTCTCTTTGTCACTCAACCCCCCCTCCCTCTCTCTCACACAATCTGTGTGTGTGTGTGTGCACGCACGTGTGCATGTCTGTGTGTGTCACTCCTCCCTCTCTCTATATATATATTTATGTGTGCGTGTGTCCCTCCCTCACTTCCCATATCTCATAACCTCTCTCCACCTTCTCTATACCTCCCTCACTATCCTTCCCTACATCACTCTCTCTCTATTTCTCACCCTCCCCTTATCCCTCGATCACTCACCCATCCCCCTCTCTTCCATGTAATCTGTGTGTGTGTCGCCCCTCTCTCACCAACTCCCTCTGTCTCTCCCTCTCTCTCCACCTTCTATTTACCTCCCCCACTATTCTTCCCTCTATCAATCTCCCTCCCTTCTCCCTTAATTACAATCCCTCCGTGTCATTATCCCTCTACCATAACCTCTCTCTATCTCAACATATATCCCTCCCTCCCTATCTATTTTCACCCTCCCTCTCCATGTTTATCTCTCTCACAACCTCCCTCTCTCTCCATCGCTTAACACTACACCCTCTGTCTTTGACACCATCTCTCTCTCTAGTTATCCCAATACATGTGTGTCCATGCCCCATTTATCTCCTTGTGTTGATCACCCCCCCCCCTTTCTCTCTCTCTCTCTCTCT
>LPNX010514735.1:151594-163756 GCA_001517045.1 Pseudotsuga menziesii
GACGATTCTAAGATACTTGAAGGGGACTCAAGACGTTGGACTCAAGTACTCTAAAGTGGATGACTTCAAACTTATTGGGTACTCAGACTCAGATTTTGATGGCGATAAGGAGACAAGAGTATCAACTTCTGGATACACTATGAGTCTTGGATCAGCAGCTGTTTCATGGAGATCACACAAACAGTCAGTTCTAGCAGATTCAACAATAGAAGCAGAATATGTGGTTGCAGCTGAAGCAATGAAAGAAATAGTATGGCTCAGGAAGATACTTGAAGATTTGCAAGAAAAACAAGAGAACTCCACTCCATTACTGGTCGACAATACTTCTGCAATCAAGCTGGCTAAGAATCCTAGATTCCATGATCGAACCAAACACATGAACACAAAGTATCATTTGATTCGACATCATGTAGAAGCCAAGACAGTCCATCTTCGACATTGTTCCACAAATGAACAAGTTGCAGACATCTTCACCAAAGCGCTTGGACGAGAAAAGTTTGAAAGGTTCAGAAACATGCTCGGACTTACGAACACCCCTTCGGATTAAGAGGGGGATTGTTAGAATATAATCCGTTAGGGATTATAATATTGTAAATAAATAAATAGGAATAGTTGGAAGCCGAAAAGGATGGACGGAAGGTGAAACACAACCGTCACATGAATGTATAAATGAATGCTTAGCCATGAATAGAATGATCGAATCGGGAGTTATACCTAACAATTGCATTGTTACATGTGTGTGTATTGGGGTTATGTGCACGGTCACTTCCCAACAAATGTATTTTGACATAGCATGCTAATTTTTTCATAAGAATGTTTTTATACAATAGGACAATGATGATTAAGATCGAGATAAAACACATTGAAGAAGAAGTACAAAGAGTCTAGTTCGTGGTGGCTATCATATATTTAACACTTGAGTATGTGAATACATGAGTGAAAAAGAATGAATGATACAAAGGAATATACCCTCCATTTATTTATATGAAATGTGAGGGAGGACAAAATAATAAGTGCACCTAGTCCACTATAAACAAACAAACTCCCCTTAGTGTAGGAGTTTGAAAAAACTAATTAGGATGAACAATATAAGCAACTTAAAATGAATTATTAGTTTTCTCTCTCTCATTTTTCATAAAAAACAAATTTCAAAACATATATAGTCTTCCATTACGATGATGATGATGATTGGTCTATCAGACCTTAAGAAAGACAATACTTGGTTTCCTTTAAAATCTTGTTCATGTGCTAAAAAATATTTCCAATAATATTATAGAAATCATTTTTTTATAATTATCAATTACAATTTTATTTTGAAATAACATTATGATTTTTATTATGTCTATTTAATTTAATTGTAATATACTTAAAATTTTGGACAAGTATTTTTTTTTCTCTTTACACTATTGTCACCATAAGTCTATCTTATGATCTCTTAAGTATGTTCACTATTGCTCTCAACTTAATTAAGAAACCTCTTTGTCTTTTAAACCCTTTATGTGGCTATTTTTATGGTGTCTTTTAAACCCTTTATGTGGCTATTTATATGATAGTACCATTTAGATGTCCCTAACCGTGTTCCCACCTTATTATTTTTTTTAAATAGTTAAAAAAAGGTTTATGTTCTTTGGTAACAAACACCCCTAAAATTTCTGTGTATGGTTCCTTGTCATTACTCTGTAAGGGTTCAACCCATAAACTATATGCTAGGATTCATACTAAATTGTTATGGTTCACATAGTAAATTTTTATTATCATGTACTTTATGTTAAATCCATATGATTTCACATGAATTGTCTACATAAGTTAAGCCTCGTGTATTGATCAATCTTGTTCCTTCGATATCTATTGACTCTCACAAGGACCATTGATTTGAGGGGAGGATCAGACAATTATAAATGCTTCTCATATGAACTTTACAATAGTAGTTGAGGTCCATTGACATCGATCCTTCCACATGGCGAATGATCAAACTCCTTAATCACGTGAACACTAGTGGTACATTAATTTTGGGTTTTTTCAAAATGGCACCAATTCTCGATTCTCAATTCTTGATACCTTGATAGCCAAGGTTTAGTAACCCAGTCCAAAATATCTATAGAATTGGGACATTCCCTCTGGCTCTACTTTGAAAGCCTAGTTTTTAAAATCCAGCCCCAAATCTTTGTAGCATTGGGAATTTTTCCTTTGGCTCTCCTAAACGATTTTGCGTGAGGTAGCAGGTGGGTTCAAGAAGAATTCAGTTCTCTGTATTCAACTGCTGCTGAGGAATTTGGATCAGCAAGATCTATTTTTAGCCTCAGCAAGGTCACCGTGGGTCTTCTTAAGCCTCAACAAGGCCATCGTTGGTCTACTTAAGCCCCAATTAGGGATTCCATCAAGTCTGCTCAAGCCCAACAAGGCTTCCATCTTCCTAAATAGGGTTTTCGATGGTGTGTTTGAGCCTTAACAAGGCTGTGACCAAGTGGACCGACCTCATTGAGGTCACGGCTCAGACACCAGGGTTTGTATTAGAGCTAACAGGGAAACTGAGGGTCTGTATCAGTATTAGAAGGCTGTCGAGAATTTTTCTAAGCCCTAGCAAGGCTACCAAGGACCTGTTGAATCCCTAATAGGACTACCGTGAGACTGATCAGGCTCTAAAAAGATGCCCTATCTCAGATCGATCCCTAGAAGAAGTGTTGTCATCAGTTTTGAATAGGAAAAAGGCTTCCATTGCTTGCTAAATGGCTAACATCATCAATTTAGGGCTGACATCATCTACAACAGGACTAATATCGTCATTAGTGAACTGCATTCAAACTCTAGAGGTTTCAACTTTGTTTCTCTTGGTATGTATTAATCCCTAAGGGAATCTTTGTAAAGTCTGCTCTTAAATCTATTCGTATAAAACTCAGTCATCTCGGTTTAAGGAAGATTATTCGTTGCTGGGGTTTTATTCCTAAAAAGGTTTCCCCATTGTAAACATTACTATGTTCTTGTGGATGATTGTTTTAGTTACTGCTGGTTATCTACTGTTGGTTTATAAAATCATAATCATACGCTAAAGTCTGCTAAAAGTAAAAAATCAGTTCTATTGTTCTGCTACATAATCAAATCAGATCTGCATGTTATAAAATTTTACAAAAGAAACCCATCAATTTAAATCCAAAAACAGCGACAACTCAAGACCTTCTCATTAAGTTGAATAATCATGTTCTTCTTCATTCAAAAAACACGTAAAATCAAATGGTATCACTCACTAATGCATTATCTCATCAAATTTATCAAAGAGGAAGTGGGGGCATGAGGGCAAATTACAATTACAATTATAAAATTAAATCAGGCTTTGTAATTTGACAAATTATTATAGACATATTTATTTAGAAAATGGTGTGCGAAGTGAAAAGAACTCAAATGAAACATATAAAAAAATAATGAAAGAAGAAATGATAACCAAATTGTCGCCAAAAGTCAATGACATTAGCCTTGACAGCAAAGCCTAGAGGCCCATAATCATACAACCCAGCAACCCCTTTGTAAATATTGAAGGAGGGTATGTAAAACAACCTCTGCCTCAACGTATTGTTAACGGCTTGCCTGAAAGTGGCTTTGCTCATAGTAGCTCCACTGTCCTCGGAAAGCCTAGATTTATTTTTTTCCTTGAGCTTGTTCTCAACGGTCTTATTGGAAACGTTGTTTTAAATTTGGGATATGGTGAACAAGTGATCAAGACAAAAATATTTTCTCCATGTTTCCTTTATTCTTATTACTCTTGACTCTAGATTCATTAGCAAGGGTTCTGACTAAAGGAATTGTCTCAAGGATGGAGCTAATCCCCATTTCTGGAATTGTGAGCTTGGGATGTAATCCCCTTTTCTAGAATTGTGAGCTTGAGATGTAATTGAGTGGAAGCGTCTCAATGAAATTTCCTGGTAAAATATTTACTTATGTTATTTTTTTTGGGGGGGGGTTCTATTTCATTTCACATCTCTAGGTTTTGTAACTATTTTTTTTTTGTATTTTGCCTGGGTACTGGACGAACCTAGTGGTCACAGACTACACAAAATGGTGTTTTCCCTTCCAGGTACAAAGTTATACCCATAGGTTCAAACTGGGTTTTCTTTCTTGAAGGTTTTTAGTAAGGTAAAAAAAATGGAAGCCCTAAAAGCTAAGAGTTAATATTCATAGATATTACATGTTAACTTGTCATTGCCACAACATTTAACCCTAGGTTGTTTTGTATGTAAAAAATTTGGAAGAATCCCTGAAGCCCTGTGGAACTCTTTCGGAGGTTAAATAAAATGTTGTGCATTCATCAATGTCTCTTTGGGTCAAGTATAAATTATTTAAGGTCATTTATCCATTTGGGAAAAGACACAGTGGCTATGCCCATCCTCTGCTAAATATAAATGGAACTCAATATTACATATTGGAGCCACATATATTAGGGAATAATAGAATTATGCATAAAATCGTGATAGCAATCTATTTCTAGAGGGATAATTGCAAACTTTAAGAGAGTTATAGTCAATTGTGGTGGTATGTTCCAATTTTTTTGAAATTTCCCATGTATATGCCAATTGCACATTTTTGGATGGATTGTTAATTCCATGCCACATGTTGCTCTGAAATCGCCTTTAAGGAATGAAAGGGTATACCACTCTCCTTCTCTTATTCAATTGGATAGTTCCCCTAGAAATTCTAGAAGCCATTTTCTGAACTTCTCAACCCAGGGTAGACTAGGTTTTGGAAGTGGTACTACATATATATTGGATGTTTCTGTTGTTTTTTTCCTCAGCTAACATGACTCTCTCCCATGGTGGAATTTTCTTTTTTATGCACCCTTTCTTGTATTCTTGCACATCTTTGTGCATGATAGAGGGCGTGTTCTCATGGATATTCCCTTTCATCACTTCTGGGGTTGGAAGCATGGATCTAGGTACTGCACCCTTGATTTCTACCTGTACAAAGATTCCACACATTAGACAATCGCTAAAAGTAGAGTGTAACGTGGCCATTGAAAGGAAGAGTGTAACATGGCGATTGAGAGGAAGAGTTGTTCTCTCACCTAAATTCAAATTCCACATGTAATATATTTAAAAGTAAAAATAAGTATCTGACTGTGCAATAATTCAATGTGTTCACATCTAAATTTCCTGTGGAAAATGAAGTTTGGATTCTACTCATTTTAATAAAGGAAAATTAAGGTTGAATTAATGACCGAATGACCAATGTACCTGCTTAAGTAAGGAGTGTATTAAACTGACACCCTAAACTTTTATTAGAAATTACAATAAAAAGAAGTCACTTTCTTTAAGAGGTCATGCAAGCTGCAGGAATATTGACCTCGCATGACACCCAGCTAAGAATCAATAGTATGTCGTAGAACTATGCGGTAGTACTGTCATTCAGGGTCTATTGATTACTTTAGCTTGGAAACACATTCTCCTGTAGTTTTTATAGGTTTTTTTTAATGTAGATTGTGGTTACGGGTTGGAATTATTTTATAGAAAATGTTTATTTATTAGCATAGCTATAAGTAAAGTAGTTAGTGAAAACTAATAGATAGACATAGACAATTAATTAGTTTAGTTTTATAGAGATGGATTACTCTTGAGTCTTAAATAAATATTAAACATAAGTTAAATTAATTATATAGTTAGGCATTTAGATATTATCTTAGATTTTCAGATTTGCTTGAGTGGATTTTGGACTTAATATTGTTGATCAGCTCAAGCAAGTCTAAAATATGAGATAATACCTAAACGTCTATCCGCTTAAAAATAAACACTATATTTATTTTCAATTGACAAGTGAAAGATAATTGTCTATAGGATGACATCTCTAGGTTTTTGGCAACTTTTATGGCTTTGGGATGACACTTTTTCGGTGATTAATAACTAAATATTATTAGAATAATCTATGTGTTTTTCTAGATATAGATCAATTTTCCTTCTCATATCTGTTGACTCGATTGAAAGAACTTCCCAAAATAAATGAATCTTAGAAATGAATGGGATAGAAACCTGGTCTTATTTGCTTATATTCAATATGATTAACCCTTATTTTTTATCATGGATTTTCATTAGAATACTCTGTTAGGTTGTACGTATTTTATAAGTTCCAAAATATTACATATGAAACCTGTATTCGCTATATCATTGCGTTGATTCTTGCTTCAGTTTTGCTTAGCTATAAAATATAATAATTGATGCATACTGTTCATGTTGGTCTATTTTCATACTTTTCCTTCAATGCTTATTAGTCTATCATTTAAACCTAATTATTTTCGCCTCTTCAAAATAGTTTTTCAAATATAAACAAATGGAACGACTATATTCTTGCTATTTGTTTCATATTTGTTTACCCTTTATTCTTGTTATATGAACAACATTTTATACTCTTTATATGAAAAACATTCTAGAAGTTTAGAATATGAGAATTTATACTCTTTGACCACTTTGTAGTTAGGCAAAGTACTCACATCCCAAATGGAATGTTGAATAAGTAATTAACTCTATGAATTACTCATGTAGCAAATGCTAACAAAGTAATTAAATCTACAAAGATGTTGAAATCTGAATTCCATGTGTGTTTATACTAAAATCCTAATGATTTGTGTTAAAGATCCTAAATTTACAGTTCATTTTTGGCAAGAGTTGTTTTCAAGCTAAAATCCTACTAATTGAGTGTTGTAGGTTTCCCATGATTTTAACATTTGGATCCTCACGGCATATATCCAAAGGATCACTCTTTTCTTCAACGCATGCCCAATCCGGTTTATTAGAAATATTGCACAACCATTGTGATTGCATAAAATCTGAATGGCTACATTACTCTTCCCCCTTCACTGTTCTAGCAGTGCTGATGTTCAATCTATTTAGCATGGCATTCATGTCTACAAGCTGGACATTCTCATTCAGTATTAGATATCTGCCTCTGCCTCTGCTTTCCAGAATCAAACCTCCAATGTATGCCTTTTCCATAAATCATGTTAAGGTGAAAATCTATCAAGGTTACAAAATTAGCTGTGAGAAATGATGTTGCTACTACAAAAAACACTAAGTGCCAGGGTTCTGTCTCTTCATATTAGACCTGTAAGGTGTGCCACTATGTCCTGTTCATGCTTAAGTGGATGCCAAAAATGGTGGTTTGACTAGTAGACAAATCCCCCTCGCATCTTTAGATTTGGGAATGAAGTAAAGTTTGGGGCCACAATTAGAAAGAAAACTGGTTTTCATTTGGTAAAGTTTACGCAGAATGACATCGAGTTAAGTGTTTTTCATATCCCAGATTGTAAGCAAAATATCCATGCCAAAGATAGCTCTGAGAGATCCAGGATGCTTGAGATTGCATCTGGATTTACCTCTACTGTGCCCATTCCCTGACTCATCAATTTTCTAATTCACATTTTCATTCTCATATGCTTTGGTTGAAAGAAGCATATTATATAATATGTAGCAAGCAAGGATTGTCTGGGGTACCGTCTCCATATCATGTTTCTTGATCTCTGTTTGTAGAAGTTTCCATGTGTTCCCCATAAATTTTGCAAGAGCACACCCCACAACATTCTGTGTGTAGGACAGCTTGAAGTTGAAGAGTCTTTGTTCATCAGTTAGTTCCCCCGAAAAAGGCACAATCAACCAGGGTAGGATTGGATAGGAATTATCCCCATTGATGTACTCTCTTGTGTCATAACCCCCAAAGGGTACCACAGGACCATTAAGTCTTGCACCTTCCTCACACATTCTGTAAAAGGAAGAATTACTTAATAGACCAGCATCTTTAAGAGACCCAGGCCAACCCGTGAAAATGTCAAGGAAGCGTAAATTACTATCTACAATGGGCTGAACAAGTATACTGTAATTATGTTCACGGTTAGACCAATCAATGGATGACTCCTTGTATGAACGCTCAAGTTTAACATGGGTTGCATCTATTTCCCCACAACAATTTGGGAAGCCCTGTTTAAGGCCAAATCCCTCCTTAATATGCTCAAGTGAAGCTGCATCTATTGGACACTGTAGACTTCCCACAATCAAGCAGCTCACTGATAGTTAACATTGTCATGTCACTTTATAGGTGTAAGATGGCCATGGCTACTTGCTTCTCAACTGACAATACCATGAAGGTTGTAATGATTCCACCAATTCACTGCCTGAGGCTTGACATAGCACTCATTTGGAGCTTTTCCATCCCAGAATGACATGTTCAGTTCATATGATGTAAGAATGCATTGTTTTAAAACAGAGTTTACAACAGTTATATCCATTGTTGTATCCTCTTTTGTATCTTCATTAGTGTATTGATTGACCTCTTTGAGTATTTTGGAGTATGGAGGAGAATTCTCAAGTAATCATGTCATGTATTCACTCGTAGTTGAATCCTGAAGTAACGACAATGCTTGTAATGATACCTAAACCCACCACAATCCCTTTAAATTCCTATCTCAATTGTTGGTCCATGGTAATGGTAATTGCAACACACATCCCTTAGAGATTCAAATGCATGGAGTATGCTGGAAATGTGCATCATCAGGTTTGCCTGCAACCTAAACCAATGCTCTATTCCACACCTAGAAGCCCTTGGGAAAATTTTAGTTTAACCAGAAGATCACTAAATTGAAGAACCATTTCAACCTTCTATTTCTAAACTTCTCTTCCAGAGAAGCTCAGCCTGCTACCTATTATAGATCTTTTTGGTGTATGTACTAGAGAAACGGTCTTTTGTAGTCAACAAAAATCATGTCCTGCAGAAAGGTCCATCTAGAAGCTTTATTGGAGGATAGTTTTAGTGATACAAATAGCCATACATTCAACATCATCTGTTCATATTCTACAACCTGTGATTATATCACGATGACATTTATATGCTTATGAAGGCACATATGTTGTATTATCTTTGCTTCCCTGGTTGACAATCTAGGGATTGGGACCTAAAGATTCCAGGAACATCAGAAAGAGATAAAAAATTGGCCTTATGCATATTAACAAGGTTGTATGTACTAGAGAAGCACTCTTCCCAATTCTGTAGTCAACAAAAATCATGTCCTACTGAAATTTAGAACCTTTATTGGAGGTTAGTTTTAGTGATACAAGTGTCCATATGTCCAACATCATCTCTTCATATTATACAACCTGTAATTATATCAAAACGACATTTATATTCCCTGACTCTATGTATTAAGGCACATATGTTGTATTATCTTTGCTTCCCTGGTTGACAGTCTATGGATTTGGATGTAGAGATTCCAAGAACATCAAAAATAAATAGTCATATGTTCAAGGGTTTTGAGATAAATCTAATACCCACAGCTAACATAGAGTTTGATATACACTTAGTTTTGGTTTCATATGATTTGTACACCTTAAAATGTTTCTATTATATTAGTAGAGGATATTTAACTACATCTATACATTTTTTTCCATATAACACCATTATGCGGCTGAGCATTTTCAGTAGAATTCAACATTGTTTTTAGTAGATTTCTACAGCAAAATTTCACAACATGATGGTAGTCACTTCGAGTGCTACTAAAATTAAATAAGATGATTAGAAAAGATGATTTTGTAGGGCTCAGAATGAAGAGACACATTGGATATGAATGTCCCTTTGAAAAATGAAAAAAATTCTCTTTGAAAAAATGCATAAAAGGAAAAGTAAAAAGAAAAACAAATTCCTGTAGATTGAAATCCAGAAATGGTGGTCTAATGGAACACCAAATTCAGAACTTCTAATGGACAATCTAGTGATGATGTAGTTTAGGCCTTGCTTTTTGAATGGTTCACTCAGACAGAAGGGATGGTTGTGAGAGTTATAGTAAGTACACATGAAAGTCCATGCACTTCTGTTGTTTCCCCTTAACTGATTTTGGATAATGTTCCAGAATAAGGTGTAGTGGCAAATACCAGCTTGTTTGCCATGTCCATGATAGCATAGTGAAAGTATGCCAATTGGTCTAAACATAGTTTATACTTGATATAACATATGCATGCTCAGCAAGTTTTCATCTTATTTGGTAGCACTCGATAGTGACTTTTGAAGATGATTGTCTGCATCGTTCTTTTGCATCATGCTTGGCATTTGGATAGTTAAGTGAAATTTAGTGCTTAGACAAATATGGATTCTTTCATTTTGACTAATTTTAGGCTTCAAAATTTCGACTAAATCTTGGCAAAGAATGGTTTAATATGCCATACTTAAGGTCTTTTTGGAGAACTTACTCAGGCCACTTCCATCTCGTGGCATTGGCATTGGCATTATGCAGTTCTTATCTGATAGATTGCATTCCAACCCAACCCCACAAAAATAACAATTTACAGCTTTTTGAAATGGACTTAGGGCCTGGAGAGCAATATTTCCTTTTGATGCAATACCTCTACAACTCTAGTATAACTTATTCAATAAAGTCTTGAATTAAATTTATTCTTCAAAGATTTCAGGTGATCTACTCAAGGATTTTGAATACTGGTGATGATTTCTGTGTCTCATATCTTTATATCTAGACGGTATACTAGATATCAAAGAATCACAAGGATTAATGCTCTGTGTGGTGTGCTCGCTTTTGCTTGAAAATAGTACAATCTTGTCAAAGTTTGTTGGATATCAGTGATTCTAAGTGGAATCTTTACATTTTTTTATTTTATTTTTACTATCTAAGTTTCATAGATATCTACAAGAGAACAAAGTTTCAATCATTGTTTAGAAGATAGGGAACTTAACTTAGGAATATTAAGCAATGGCTTGGGCTAACTAGACTTCATAGGCAGCAGCAATTGCAAAATGGGTAGAGGCAAATATCTAGTGGCAGCAAATTAGCAAAGGTCCTGTGAAGCTTATGGAAATACTATTCTATAGGAATATGTATGTATCAAGCAATAGATACACCTGAAGAAATTGCCTACTGTACACGTGACAATTGCACTTTTGGTCTTCTAATTTACTAGAATTTCTTGTGGGGCATGTTGTCCATTGATTCTTTTGCTGAAACTTCTTTGCTAATGTGAACTTACACTACAACTTTGTGATGGATATAGTCATTACACCAAACATTTACTTAAGATTAGTGAGAATAAGTTGTATCACATTAGATACCATTGTCGACTGTGTAATGTGTAAGAGGAGCTAAAATCAACATGAAGTTACAGCCTTCCTGAATATTACTTGATTAGAGACTGTCGGATTAAGTCTCAGAATATAAATGATGAAGAAGTTGGAAAGGATGATTACAAGAAATTGGGAATATTTATTTAAATAGGCGCAGGGCCTTTTTAGGATTAGATTGTAGAATATTAAAAAATAATTACACAGAGATGCATGATCAGAAACAAACTAAAAGTCATATTTGTTGGTAATAACTCCTGATTGATCCTTATTTCAATGCAAATGCCTATATTTATACAAATCACATGGCGGTTGGGTTTCACCTTCCGCTCAGCCTGTTGGATTCCTACTATTTATTTATTTATTTATTTACATTATATAACCCTAACGGATTATATTCTAACAATCCCCATCTTAATCCGAAGGGGTGTTCGTAAGTCCGAACATGTTTTTGAACCTTTCAAACTTTTCTCGTCCAAGAGCTTTGGTGAAGATGTCTGCAACTTGATCATTTGTGGAACAATGTCGAAGATGGACTGTCTTGGCTTCTACATGATGTCGAATCAAATGATACTTTGTGTTGATGTGTTTGGTTCGATCATGGAATCTAGGATTCTTAGCCAGCTTGATTGCAGAAGTATTGTCGACCAGTAATGGAGTGGAGTTCTCTTGTTTTTCTTGCAAATCTTCAAGTATCTTCCTGAGCCATACTATTTCTTTCGTTGCTTCAGCTGCAGCCACATATTCTTCTTCTATTGTTGAGACAGCTGCTGATCCAAGTCTCATAGTGTATCCAGAAGTTGATACTCATGTCTCCTTATTGCCATCAAAATCTGAGTCTGAGTACCCAATAAGTTTGAATTCATCCACTTTAGAGTACTTGAGTCCAACGTCTTGAGTCCCCTTCAAGTATCTTAGAACTCTTTTTCCAGTTGACCAGTGTCCTTCACAAGGTTTAAGCATGAACCTTCAAAGTATGCCAACAACATAAGAAATATCTGGTCTAGTTGTTGTAAGGTAGATAAGACTTCCTACCAGTTGTCGATACTTGGTCGCATCTTCAAATTATTTTCCTTC
>LPNX010514735.1:171310-196540 GCA_001517045.1 Pseudotsuga menziesii
ATCCTTGTTCAAAACCGAGCATCTTCACTGCTGTTGATTAAGTTTAGATAAGACAACCTTAGTTTTTTTTTATAAATAAAATCATATTAGTTGAACTTTAACAAAAGATAGACTAGACAACTTTCATAGTTTTGTTTTGATTCAGAAAAAATCATGTTAATTTCAACTTTCACTTGAGATGGTAAAGTTCAAGTTCAATGTTTCTTTAATAACTCTAAAAGTAGTTAGCATATATTTGAAGAAGAATTTGGCCTAAACATTATATTGTCTTGTAAAGAATAATTTATTTTATTCATTCTATATGTTATCACGGGCCATTCTAACTTGATACTCAGATGGGTAGGCTTGTTCTCTTCTCAAGTTACATGGGTCAGCTAATGGCATTTCAGGGTTTGGTTCCTTGGCTCTACATCTTCTTCTATCGTGATATGAAAATGTATGCTGAACATGTGTGTGTATGTATGGTTGCAGATACACTTTATATGTGTGGTTACTATCTGTTGATGAGATGATGTTTATATTCATGGTTGGAAAACTCGTGAGAATGCATAAATGATCACACTAATATTTGCAATATAACACAGAATATGCATTATGTAATGAAATTGTGACTAATGTTTTAAATTTATTATTTCTTGGTATCTGCATAAAAACGATGAAGATGGCGTAGCTGATGATACTGATTATATTGCCACCGATGTACCAGCAAGAGATATTAATGATAATGATACAATTGGATCAGATGCAAATGATGATGGATATGATGTTGGGATAGAGGATGAGGATGATGGTAGCCATTAATGCTACTATTAAGACTGTGGACATTTTTTTCTTTCTCCATGCTACTAGACACATATTGTTATTTTTGAGATTATCCAAGATCATAGTACATTTTGGGTCATTTTGATTTGTGATTATCCAAGCTCATAGTAAATTTTGATTTCGATTTGTAGACATATAAACTTGGATTACTATTGATAATTTTGATTTTTAATATTTCTTGTAATATTGATATTTTCACTATATATTGTCTATTGTTCTTTTAACCTTAATACGATTATCTGTATGATAGATTATTGATGTGATGATGTTTTATAATTTCACTTATTTTGAATGAAAGATAATGCCGATGTTATCATTATTATATTTTATATTTATATATATTGGAATTTGTTGATGATCTTTTAATGGAAAATTAATATTACTGTTTTGGATAAATGTTGCATGTTTCTATAAAATTTATTCATAAATGTTATGCAATTAATCTCAATAATTGTATCTACAATTAATTTGAATGTTTCATTATGTTATTTAATAACTATGAAGTAATGATAAATGAGAACTATTGAAATGAATGAATAATTATAATAATTTGATATAATAAATTATATAAGAGCACACAATTGGATATGGTTGTAGGTGTTAAATAACAAGTCTAATGTGGTGCTAATAAGGAAACAAAAACATGAGCTAAAATAGATGCCCACTATGTTCTAGATCTAGAAGCAACATTGGATGCAATACTTGGCGCTAAGTTGGAAGTCAATTTTGAAGTTATTTTGGATTCCAAAGTAGAAGCTGAAGTAGAAGCTAAACTAGTGGCCAACAAAAGAGCAAAATTGGATACTAAATGAGAAGCTAAATTAGGCACTCACAAGGAAGCAAAATAAGAAGACATCCTAGGAGTTAAACGACAAGCAAAATGTGGTGCTAGTGTGGGAGTAAAAATAGATGAAAAATTGGGTGTTAAAGTAGTAGCAAAACATGGTGCTAATGTGGGCGTAAATAGAGATGCAAAACTAGACATTAAAAAGGATGCAACACTTGGCGCTAATGATGAAGCCAAACATGGCGTTGATATGATAGAAAAATAAGATGTTACTTTGGATGCAAAACATGACGCTATATAGGAAGCAAAATATGGTGCAACAATAGAAGAAAATTTTGGTGCCATTTTGGTAGCAAAACGCGATGCAAAAAAGGAAGCAAAAACTGGTGCAAATTTGGAAGCAAAAACTGGTGCAAATTTGGAAGCAAAAATTGACGCATATTTGGAAGTAAAACATGGTGAAAAATGGGATGCTAAAGTGGTAGCACAAATGGATGCAATATTGGATGCTAATTTGGATGCAAAAATGGTGCTAACGGGGATGCCATTTAGCAAGCAAAAGTAGGCGCGAGCTCTAGGAAGCAATAATGGACACTCTCTAGGAAGTAAAATAGGATGTTATTTAGGAAGCAAAGTTGGGCGTTAATTTGGAAACAAAAAAATAGACTCTATTTTGGATGCCATAAAGGATGCTATTTAGGATGCAAAAAAAGATGCTTTTTGAGATGCTTTAAGTTTTGTCCATGACGCGTCCCATTTAGCGTCTAGTTTGGCCACTCAATTTTAAAAAAAAATACACTAAAAAGGGACACTAAATGGGACGCTAATTCTAGGATTTGTTGTAGTGCTCTCTCTCTATTGTAATACATTCCTCTATGTTTTCAACTTATCCCTTCTCCTCAACCCCCTACCTCATTATGACCCCTATTCTCTGTTTTATCGCATCTCATTCCCCTCTCTTCAATTTCCTCCTCCTTCACCTCTATCCTCCAACACACCCTATTCTTCCTCTAATACTCCATATCCACCTTTTCATTCACCAATCCTCTCTCTCATCAAACCATCACCCACTTCCTCCTCTCCACCTTATCCCCCTTTTTCACTCAAGTCTCGCATATTGATTCTAACCCTATGTACATATTCAACACCTCTTCTCCTCCTAATATTGCTCTCAATCCCCACTCCCCTTCACTCTTGTAACCCATCATGTTCCCATTCCGTTCATCTTTCTCCACTTGAATTTATAACATCCTCCTAGGACCTTTACCCTTCCCCACCCTCTCTCAAATATTAACCATACTCACTCAAGCTTACAACATCCTTCTAAGCCCTTGACCCTTCTCCACCCCCTCTCAACTATTAGTCATCCCCACTTGAACTTGCAACATCCTCCTAGGACCTTGACCCTTCCCCACGCCCTCTCAACTATTAACCATCCCCACCTGAACTTCCAATATCCTCCTAGGCCCTTGACCCTTCCACACCCCCTCTAAACTATTAACCATACATTTGATGTCTTGCATATAGTTCTAGATTTTTTGCTCTATATAACATGCACACATTATAGAACTACATAACACATGCACATTTTTTAGTTCTATAACGCGCACATGTTTTGTAGTTCTATAACGTGGGCGTGTTTTGTAGTTCTATAATGCACACACGTTTTTCAATTCTATAAGGGCAGGAAATGTAATTTGAATTTAAACATTCCAATTCAGTTGCTTGCATGTCACCAATAGTCCTATGTGTATGGTTTGGACTTTGCTTCGGTAATACCAAACCTATGCTATGGGATATGAAAAACCATAGCTACTTGGGAATTTCTTCTCGTTTCTGAACCATTCGTTGTTTACGCACTCATTACAGTATGCTACACACAATCATTTTTCATGAAATCTTAAACATAAATAGCATTTTTTTGCATATTCTAAATATGTAATTTTTATTAAAAAATATTATATTTTTCTATTTTTTTCAATTTCTATTGTGTCCTAACTCAACTCAAAAAAAATGTTATTAGTGTTTTTTCCATAACTTTTTCAATTCTTAATCATTTTAAAAAGAAATTCTATGGTGCACTAGAAGAAAATGACCTCTACATTCTATAAAAAACCCATTTCATGATTATTTCATCAAGACCTTGAAAGGTTGCACCCACAAAAGACGTCCCATTTTAGAGCAATTATCACTTAGATAATTATAAAAATTACTAATTTCATTTTCAAAAAATAGCGCTGCACTAGTGCTATATGTTCTCTACATGCCTGCAAATTTTTGTATCCTGAAACCATCATTTAAGCCCTCAAAGGTTGCACCCACAAAAACATATAGCTTATCATTTGCCTAAAAAATAAAAAGTGAATCTTAGAAAAAATGAAACTTGACATAGTTATAAACATTTTCAATACATAAAACTTATATATTCGAAAATGAAATTTAGTTTCCTACATTTGATCTCGTTTACTCAAAGCAGGACATTTTGTGTAAGTATAACAAAAAATACAATTAAGTCGAGGGATGCCTGATTTTTCAATTTTCTAATGTATATAACCTGCCAAAAGTTACCCTCATTGGCTTGCACTCACCCAGATACACAATCTTTATTAGGTTGAATCATTGTATGATTGGAAATCAACCTATGGGTATTTTTTCTCGCTTGAATATGGAGCTATATCTTGGAATAACAAGAAGTAGAGCACTGCTTCTTTATTGTCTGCAAAAGTCAAATGCATTTCTTCCACAACAAGAAGTTCTCAATTCATCTGGATTAGAAGAATATTGCAATCTATACCAATGAATCCACATAAAATATACACCTTAGTCAATTCCTACAACTCTTCCCTCCAAAATATCAGCTCATTGTTCAAAATAATCAATCACTAGGACATCTAATTATTATCTGTTGTGACAACGAGCACAATTACAATTATGAAGGATTTTGTGTCTCATGCTAAAAGTAAAAAAACATTGAAACCCACCATCACTATATCAAATAAATAATGTAGAATGGGAAAGTATAGTAATAATTTTTCCTAACATTCAATCAAGTTGATAATATTTCACCAAATCCCTTCCAAAGGAATAATTTGCAAAGTTGCAACGACAACTTGGAATGATTCCCTTACTCTTCAAAGAGGAGAGTGAAGGAATTGATGTTTTAGTTGATGACTAAGATTATTTATTTGTGAATCTTGGAGTATGTAACTCATACTTGTTGTATGATTGAGTTGATAATCTGTTGAAGAGGTAACATGAGAATATGACTTAGAATAATAGGTTAGTATCTAGATAGTTGAGTAGTTGATAAAGATAAGGTTGTAATCAATATGTTGTTGGCTAGAGTAAAGAGAAGGGTCTAGATGAGATAATGGGAGCCCTAGATCTCTGATCTAGATCAAAGATTGTTAAATGACAACTAAACTAATGTGTTTATGGGATATTTCTCATTATGGGTGTTTACGAGAAGTTTCTCATAATGGACATAACTGGCAACAGTTTACTCATGTAACTAATTTCATGAAGTATATAGTGCATGGTTGGGATACACAATGCAGAGAGTTGTCTGTGAGGTTGAGACCATCTTGTAATCTCTTCTTCATTAACGAGCTTCAATACTTTTCTTGTGTGGATGTTTCCCCTTTTGGGGTTTTACAACGTGAAATGTTGGTGTTATTATGGTGTTGTTCATGGTAAAATGTGTCTCTGATTTTTATCAAGTAGTATCAGAGCCATAGGAGAGAGAAATCCATGAAACATCTGCTGGATTGTGGAGAAAAACCAGTAAAGAAAGAGGATGTGTCATTGAACTAACGTGAAGATTGTTCACTGCATGCTAGTCGTAAGGACCGTGAGGCTTGGAGATCATGAGGATCGTGCGTGAAGCTTACCGTTGTTGAACGTGAATATTGCTGATGCCAGTTGGTTGTAAGGACCATGAGGCATAGAGATCGTGAGGATTTTGTGTGAAGGCATGTGGTTGCAAGTGTATAAAGTTCATCCCAGTGGTTTCTTCTATGGGTTGGTGCAGAATTTAGATGTCGTGGAGAAGAGAGTCGTTGATTGTTTGTGGAAGTAGCCATGAAGATTTATAGTTTTGGATCAATGGTTTGTTGACTGTTCATGGAGAAGAGAGTTGTTGACTATTGAAGATGTGAAGATTTGCAGTTGTACAGAAAGGCCCATGGGGAGATGTGTTGTTGGATGGCAGACAAGAAGAAAGTTGTCTGGAGATAAACGATGAAAACAAAAATAATAAAAAAACCTTTATGTTTTTTTAGTATTGGAAGTTTTGAAATATATATATATACATATTCAAGTCATTCGAATTTTACAAAGAATTGCAGTCTAGAGAAAATGGTACTGTTTAATTGGCCTAAGAAGAAATAAAGTGTTGCTTATTTTTTGGGGTGTTGTTAATTTTGGGCTGAATTTTTTTTTTTAAATTAAATAATGTATAGCACAAAGTTTTGGATTGAAAAATTTAATGTTAAAAACAATTTTGAACTATGGAAGTTAAAGATGTAGGATTTATTAGTTCAGTGGGGGTTACAGAGAGCTTTAGATGGGAAAATAAAAAGACCTCTCACCATGACAGACGACGAATGGGAAGATTTAGATGCCAAAGCGCTTTAAGCACAATTCGTTTATGTCTTGTCGATGATGTGTTGTTCAACATTATTGGAGAAACATCAACAACGAGCCTGTGGAACAAATTAGAAAGTTTGTATATGACTAAATTAGTGACAAACATAATTTACTTGAATAGACACTTGTACGGTATGAGAATGAAAGAAGGTACGAAGATAACCGATCATTTGAATGTTTTTAATACTCTTATTTTCCAGTTGAGTAGTATGGATGTTAAAATTGATGATGAAGATAAAGCAGTGAATCTCTTATGTACTTTACTTGAATCTTGGGGTCAAGTAGTTTCTTCCATTAGCCTTAGTACAACTAATACTTCATAATTTGACAATGTGGTTGGTGCATTATTGTTTGAGGAATTAAGGAAGAAATCTAGTTTTGAAACCTCTTCGCTTGAAGCTTTGGTTATCAGATGTCGATCCAAAGAGAAAGGAGAAAAATCAAGAGGTGCTTCCAGGTCTAAATCGAAGGGAAGAAAGAGAAAAATAAAATGTTGGTACTGTAACAAAACTGGTCATCTCAAGAAGGATTGTTGGAAAAGCCAAGAATCGAAGAAGGATGATTCCAAGTCAGAGAAAAATTCAGTTAAGTCTTTTGATTCAGGAATGATTGATGAGGTCTTATTTGTTTGTAATATTTTTGAATATAACGAGTAGTGGTTATTAGATTCTGGTGATTCGCACCATATATTTCCTCATAAAGATTGGTTTGCTTCCTATCAAATAGTTAATGATGGAATAGTTCTTTTAGGAAACAATCATTCATGTAAAACTGTTGGGGTTGGAAGTATTAAAATTAAGATGTTTGATGGAGTAATAAGAACACTTACAAATGTTAGACATGTACCTATGTTAAAGAAAAAATTAATTTCTTTGGGAGTATTAGATTCTTGTGGTCATACGTTTACAATTTTTATGGAACTCTAAAGTTTCCAAGGGTTATTTAGTGGTCATGGAGGCACAGAGGACTGAAAACCTTTACAAACTTGTTGGAAGGACACAAGTTAATGATACTGCATTAGTATCTGAAGGAGAGTCAATATCCACTTAGCTGTGTCATCAACGTCTTGGTCATATGAGCGAAAAATGACTTTATGTATTAATGAATTGTAAATTTCTTCCAAGTATGAAAACTCTGAATTTGATGTTTTGTAAACATTGTATATATGGAATGTAGCGTAGACAAAAATTTAAAGCAGGTAGTCATGTTAGTAAAGGTGTTCTTGACTACATTCATTTTGATTTGTGGGTTCCGTCTCTTACCATTTCCTATGGGGGAGCAAAATATTATGTATTATTTGTAGATGAATTTTCTAGAAAGGTTTGGGTCTATGTCCTAAAAAGAAAAGATAATGTGTTTAATACATTTAAACAATTTAGAGTTATGGTTGAAAAAAGAACTTGTAGGACAATCAAGTGTTTAAGGATGAATAATGGAGGTGAATATACTTCTTTGGTGTTTGAAAAATATTGCAAAGATGAAGGGATCGCCAGAAACAAATAAAATGTATACACTCTTCAAAAAAATGGCATTGCATAACGCATGAACATGACACTTCTAGAAAGAGCAAGGAGCATGGTAAATAATGCTAGTTTGGGGCAAGAGTTGTGGGCAGAAGTAGTTTCTATTGCTTGTTATCTAATAAATCGATCACCAATAATGGAAATAGTTTGTAAAATTATGGAATAGTTATGGACTGGTCACTCAATTCATTATACGAATTTGAAAATCTTTGCTTGTGAAGCTTATGCACTTACTCATAAAAATTAGCGTTGTAAGTTAGACCCTAGATCAAAGAAGTGCATCTTTGTTGGTTATGATGATGTAATGAAAGGATATAAATTGTGGGACCCTACTTCCCACAAAATTTCCATTAGCAGAGATGTAATTTTTTATGAATCTTCTCAGATTAAATCTGAAAGTGTAAGAGTTGATGTGGAACAAGAACAAGTAATATCAAAAGAGCTAATTCAGTTGGAGAACCAATATTGTAATGAATCAAAGAAACAATAAGAAGTTTCTGGTGAGAGAGAATTCATAGAAGATGAGGAAATTCAAGAAATTGTGGAAACCCCACAACCTACACCAAGAAGATCACTAAGGGAGAGAAATCCTCCTAAGAGGTATACTGATTTTGTTTCATCTGTTTTATTTACTGGTGATGGAGAATCCTCTTGTTTTCAGAAAGCCATTGATTGTATTGACAATGTTAAGTGGAAGGTGGCAATGAAAGAAGAAATGGATTCTCTAGAGAAAAACAAGACATGGGAATTGGTTAAACACCCCAAAGATAGAAAAATTGTTGGATGTAAATGGGTATTAAATTGAAGAAAGGAGTTTATGGTAAGGTTGAAAGATACAAGGCCAGATTGGTCGCAAAATTGTACTCTCAAATGGAAGGTATAGACTATCATGATATTTTTTCACCAGTTGTTAGGCTTGTATCTATTCGTATTATGTTAGCATTAGTTGCATTACGTAATTTAGAGTTAGAGAAACTAGATGTTAAAACATCTTTCTCACATCGAGATTTAGATAGGGATATTTATATGGAACAACTAGAAAGTTTTGTACAACATCAAAAAGGTAGATTAGTTTGCAAGCTCAAGAAATCATTGTATGGCTTGAAACAGTCGCCCAAGAAATGGTACAAAAAGTTTGATTCTTTCATGGTGAGCCAAGGTTATACTAGAAGTGAGTATGATCATTGTTTATACTTCAAAAAATTGAATGATATATTCATTATCTTAGTATTGTATGTTGATGATATGCTGATTGTGAGCAAAAGCATGGACGAGATTAACAGGTTGAAGGCTCAGATGGCTAGGACTTTTGATATGAAGTATCTTGTAGCTGCAAAACAAATATTGGGTATTGAGATACACAGAGACAGAAAAAATGGTAAGCTCAGTTTATCACAAGATAAGTATGTTGAGAAAATACTTGAAATATTCGAAATGAATAAGGCAAATCTCGTGAATGTTCCTTTGCTTCCCATTTAAAAATTTCTTCAATTCTATGTCCTAGTAGTGTTGAAGAAAATGATTATATGTATCATGTACCATATGCCAATACAGTAGGATGTTTAATGTATGCAATGGTGTGTACTAGACCTAATATTTCACATGCAGTAGGTGTTGTTAGTAAGTACATGGAAAATCCAGGAAAAGAACATTGGAATGCAGTGAAATGGGTGCTTCGGTATCTAAGAGGTAGAAGTGACTATTGTATCACCTTTAATAGTAACAGTGATTATGTGTGTGGTTTTGTTGATTCAAATTTTGTAGGTGATTTGGATAAGAGAAGGTCTACTTCAGGTTATGTCTTTACTCTTGCAGGTGGAGCTATAATTTGGATGTCAAAGATTCAAGACACAGTTGATTTATCCACTACATAGGATGAATACATTGCTGCCTTAGATGCTTGCAAAGAGGCAATTTGGCTAAGAGGTATGCTTAGAGAAATTGGAAGATTGCAAAACAACGTTTCTATTTTCTGTGACAGTCAAAGTGTTATTCATTTGGCTACAAATACTGTTTATGATAGTAAGACTAAACATATTGATGTAAAATATCATTTTGTAAGACAAGCCATTAGTGAAGGTGGAGTAGATCTGAAAAGGTCCATACTCAAGAAAATTGTGCAGATATGTTCACAAAAACAGTATTATTAGAGAAGCTACGTTGGTGTGTATAAGCTTCTCTTGGTTTGAAAAAAAGGTGATAAACTGTCTTGGGCAAAGTATTTGTAAATTTTACTATCAAGATGGAGATTGTTGAATGACAACTAAACTAATGTGTTTATGGGAGGTTTCTCATTACGGGTGTTTACAGGAAGTTTCTCATAACGGGCATAATCGACAACGGTTTATTCATGTAACTAATTTCGTCAAGTATATAGTGCATGGTTGGGATCCGCAATGTAGAGACTTGTCACTGAGGTTAAGACCATCTTATAAAATATGTTTCTTCGTTAATAAGCTTCAATACTTTCAATGGGTGGATGTTTCCCCTTCTGGGGTTTTACCACATGAAATGCTAGTGTTATTATGGTGTTGTTCATTGTAAAATCTATCTCTAATTTTTTTTTAAAATTGAGAGTTAGTGAGCATTGTATAAATATATGTTTTTGTGCCGAGAGGCGCTCTACAGCAGGGATGATTTTAAGGAACCATACTTATTTAAAAGTGTAGAAATGTTGGCGAATATTACCAATTTTTAAAATGCCAACTATAAAATGATTGGTGATATTTTTCAAAAACTATTTTAATTTCCAAGTATTTTATATCGTTTATATAATAATTTGGCGATTGTTAGGGTGAAAACATTTTACCCCATCAAATTTGGGTGAAACAAAGCTTCAAAAAATGCAAAATGGCGAATCTTTTTTGGGAGAAAAACATGGAAAAATAGCCCACTGGATGAAAATTCGCCCCTAAAATTATCCCTGCTCTACAGCCCAGTATGAGGGAGATCTTATAATGTTTGTCATAAGAGAGATCTTGTAACATTTTTTGATGTTGTAACGTTTGTTACTAACAAAATAATAAAAAATAAAATTTTTAATTATCTGCCAAAATAAATGTCAGCCACGAAAACAACCTAATATGGGGGATATGTTGTAATGTTCATACCTTAAAAAAACAATAAAGAATTAAATATTTAATTATCCGTAAAAAAAATGTCTCTTAAGAAAACAACACAATATGGGGGAGATGTTGTAATGTTCCTACCTAACAAAATAATAAAAAAATAAAAAATTGAATTATACGAAAAAAAATGTTGTCTTGGCACATGGTTTTAAAACCATGTGCAAAGGCTCCTAAACAACTCATGGTTTTATTGTACATGGTTTAGGAGGGCCTTGCAAATGGTTTAAAACCATGTGCAAGGCCTCCTAAACAACCCATGGTTTTATTGTACATGGTTTAGGAGGGGCTTGCAAATGGTTTTAAGACCATGTGCAAGCATCCTAAACAACCCATGGTTCTAGGAGGGCCTTGCACATATTTTTAAAACCATGTATTGGGAGGATGTTGTAATGTTCGTTCCTAACAAAATAAAAAAATAATAAAAAATATTATATGTCGACCATAAATTATATTAAATATTAATAATAAAAATATTATATGTCCGCCTTAAATAAAAATATGTTTCTTCTAGTTTGAATCAAATCAATGGCTATATATAGGGCACACCAAAGCTGATAGAGATTTTCACCTCAAAAGATTTGATCCCTCTCGACGCTTGATAGAGCCTAGGATTTGGATCTATGCTAGTTTGTTTACAATAAATAAATCAAGCAAGCGACTTCAATTTACTCTCTGTGTCTTTGTCATTATGTTTTCTATTATGGTATCAAAGTAGGACTAGGCGTAACTCCCATGAGGGACTGCCCAGTATTATGAGGGCTAGCCTTACATTGTTGGATGTGAGCTATCCCTGCATTGTTGGATGTGAGGAGTTAAGAACGTGAGATATATCTACATATGATAAACTCACAGCATGTAAGTGAGAGGTTCGTTATTACAGTTGTTCAATTTTAGGTCTATGATTTATGTTGTTATCTCCTTATTGTGTGAGGAAGTTGTCATCTGGAACGTGTGCATATTGATGAAGGAGAAAATGCAAAGGAGTAATCCCATATGGAAATAGGTACATTTTTTTTGCATGATGTCAATCCCTCATTTGAACAGAGAAGAAATCGGTTCTAAAATGTTGGAAATATTAATTAATCGCAGTTCCATATCAGATCTTACCGACTCTTTTAGAGTATGTATCAGTTCAGTTCTTTCCGGACAGTCTAACAAGATGAAGAGTTCATGTCTCTCATATATAAAATAGTTGACTTAAAATTTTGAAGATAAGTTTTTTGGTAGAGAGTTATTACAGTCTTTAATGTCAAGTTATTAGATTCACGGAGAAGCAATTTTTAGTTTGCCTATATATAAAAGAAGAAGATTGTAAATCAGTAGCAAAGAGTAAAGAGCGAATTCTGATAAAATTTTGAGAGAATAGTGTCTAAGCTCAAGCTTCTGTGTGGTTGAAAATGTCGAGATCTGGAGCTCTGTAAAAGGTGAAATATCTCTGTAAATTTCCAAGTTTATATGTACAGCAAATAGTTCTCCGTTATGTCCCAACAAGTTTTATAAATCCATTGTTATGGTTAAATGAATGTTTTATTTTGCCGCACATTCTCTCCAGAATTACTTCAGTAAATGTTGTGTACATTTATAGTTTGAGTGAAAGATCAAAGAATCCATAAACACTTCACCGAGTGAAAGTTCAAGGTTTTACAATTATGTGTATAAAACTGTCGAAGTCAATAGGTCGAAGTAAAACTTGTCCAAATCGAGTAAGTTGGTAAAACCGACAAGTAAGAACTTGTCGAGGTAAAAAGAGTAGGGTCGAAAAGTCCCACCAAATTTAGTCTCTTAAAAAACTTGTGGAAATATTTTGGTAAAGTTTAAATTTGACTTGTCAAAGTATCGACTTGAAATATTTATGACTAAGTTGTAACTCAAGTTTACCCAACTCAGACTTGTTAACATAAAAGTCACAAATAAAAAGATTGATTGTAGAATTTAGCATTGTTGAGGAAGGTTGTTGTTTGCAAACAAAACCCTGTTTAGTTGCCCGCCCTCCTAGTTAAGGTTGCCAAGCTGTAAGCGAGTTCCACTATTGTTGTTAGAGAATAATGGTGAAATGCCATGGTTAGTATATTGTTATGAGGTTTATTTATTTAGAAACTAAGTGGTTCCAGATCCGCTTCTATCGGAGTCTGTTGAAACCATTCATTCACTATAAATGTAATTTCATTTACAAGTAATAGATAAGTATGTTGTGTGTTTGATCTGCATATTAATTTTTCCTATTTGGTATTAGAGCAAGTCTTGGCCTAACTCCTTCATGGAAGAGCCAAGAATAATGAGAGAGACATGAATCAACACTGTTCTAGCTTAGGGTAGGAGAGTAAAGAGTTTTTCTTTTCTTTTTTTTAAATTGAAATTAATTTATTTGTAATGTAAGCAATAAGGGAGGGTGTTAGAAACATTGCTTAAAATAGAGTTAGTTAGCCAGATTTGGTTGGATTTGTTAAAGCATAGTTGAGATATTCTCTCAACATCTCTACCCAGATTTAGAATACGTTGAATCTGATAAAAGATCAAATAACTCTATATATTTATATCATTTTGAAGATAATAAAAATATGTTTTGTGTTTGTGTGTAATCATGTCGACCTCAAATTCTTTCTTGGTATCAAGCAGGTCTTCACCAAACTCCTTCACGGGAGAGCCAAGAATAATGAGAGAGAAGTGAATCTACACTATTGTAGGTTAGGGTAGGAGAGCAAACAATTTTTTTTATGTGTGAGTATCAAAGTAGGACTAGGAGTAACTCCCATGAGGGACTGCCCAGTATTATGAGGGCTAGCCTTGCATTGTTGGATGTGAGCTAACCCTGCATTGTTGTATGTGAGGAGTTAAGAGCACGAGATATTTCTGCATATGATAAACTCACAGCATGTGAGTGAGAGGTTCGTTATTATAGTTGTTCACCTATGAGCTGTGTTGCTATCTCATTATTGTGTGAGGAAGCTGTCATCTAGAAGGTGTGCATATCGAAGAAGGAGAAAATGCGAAGTTGTAATCCCATATGGAAATAGGTACATTTTTTTGCATGATGTCAATCCATCATTTGAACAAAGAAGAAATCGGTTCTAAAATGTTGGAAATATTAATTAATCGTGGATTTGTATCAGATCTCAGCCGACTCTTTTAGAGTCCATATCACTTCAGTTCTTGTCGGACAGTCTAACAAGATGAAGAGTTCATGTCTCTCATATATAAAATAGTCGACTTAAACTTTTGAAGATAAGTTTTTTGGTAGAGAGTTATTAGAGTCTTTAATGTCAAGTCATTAGATTCACAGAGAAGCAATTTTTAGTTTGTCTATATATAGAAGAAGAAGATTGTAAATCAGTAGTAGAGAGTAAAGAGTGAATTCTGAGAAAATTTTGAGAGAATAATGTCGAAGCTCAAGTTTCTGTGTGGTTGAAAATGTCGAGATTCGGAGCTCTGTAAAGGGTATCTCTGTAAATTTCCAAGTTTATATTTACAGTAAATAGTTCTCTATTATGTCCCGACAAGTTTTATAAATCCATTGTTATGGTTAAATGAATGTTTTATTTTGCCGCACATTCTCTACATAATTACTTGAGTAAATGTTGTGTAAATTTTATAGTTTGAGTGAAAGATCAAAGAATCCATAAACATTTCACCGAATGAAAGTTCGAGGTTTTACAATTGTGTGTATAAAACTGTCAAAGTCAAGAGGTCGAAGTAAAACTTGTCCAAATCGAGTAAGTTGGTAAAACCGACAAGTAAGAACTTGTTGAGGTAAAAAGAGTAGGGTCGAAAAGTCCCACCAAATTTAGTCTCTTAAAAAACTTGTAGAAATATTTTGGTAAAGTTTAAATTTGATTTGTCAAAGTCTCGACTTGAAATATTTATGACTAAGCTCTAACTCAAGTTTAGCCAACTCAAACTTGTTAACATAAAATTCACAAATAAAAATATTGATTGTAGAATTTAGCATTGTTGAGGAAGGTTGTTGTTTGCAAACAAAACCCTGTTCAGTTTCCCGCCCTCCTAATTAAAGTTGCCAAGTTATAAGCGAGTTCCACTGTTGCTGTTAGAGAATAACCGTGAAATGCTTTGTTTAGTATATTGTTACGAGGTTTATTTATTTAGAAAATAAGTGGTTCCAGATCTGCTTCTATCGGAGTCTGTTGAAACCTTTCATTCACTAAAAATGTAATTTGATTTACAAGTAATAGATAAGTATGTTGTGCGTTTAATTTTTCCTAATAGATAAGTATGTTGTGCTTTTGCTCTGCCTATTAATTTTTCCTATTTGGTATCAGAGCAGGCCTTAGCCTAACTCCTTCACGAGAGAACCAAGAATAATGAGAGAGACATGGATCTACACTTTTGTAGGTTAGGGTAGGAGAGCAAACAAATTTTTTTTTTTAAATTGAAAATAATTTATTTGTAATGTAAGCAATAAGGGAGGGTGTTAGAAATATTGCTTACAATAGAGTTAGTTAGCCAGATTTGGTTGGATTTGTTAAGAGATAGTTGAAATATTCTCTCAACATCTCTACCCAGATTTAGAATAAGTTGAATCTCATAAAAATCAAATAACTCTATATATTTATATCAATTGAAAGATAATAAAAATATGTTTTGTGTTTGTGTGTAATCATATCGACCTCAAATTCTTTCTTGGTATCAGAGCAGGTCTTGGCCCAACTCCTTCACAGGAGAGCCTAGAATAATGAGAGAGACGTGGATCTACACTGTTGTAGGTTAGGGTAGGACAGCAAACAATTTTTTTTTATGTGTGAGTGTTTTCTGTGTGACAGAATTCTGTGTATTTTAGAATCATTGTCTGATTGTGTTTGCTACCTGCAGCCAATCAGTTCAAAGAGTCGTACCGTCGGTCTTGTTTTTTGGCAAAGAGAACGTATTGTGTTTGAAGTGTCGCTGCAATGTTCTGTGGGAGCCTCGTGGATGGGAATCATCGTCAATTGTACCCATGCTGAGCTGATTTCACAATCGCCAATATTTTTGAGCCTCACAGCCAATGAATTGCATAGGGGGCAGAATCTGTTCGGTGGACCATTCATTTCAAATCTGGATCGTTGCGTTCTTTCCTGTAAATAAAGGAGCAATCGTTAATCTTATCTCTGAGACCGTTCTATGGAATTGGGCGACAATGGGAGGATTCACTTCCGGTATTATCACTGTGGTTTCCTGCAGCAAATAACCAGTGCATTACCTGAGATGGAGTTGCAGCATATTGTGTTATTGGTGTGTGAAATTTGGTTTGGTTTGGTGTGTTCGTAAAATTATGTTTTGAAGAGCCAATAGATAGAGCAGAGTAACATAATCCAGTCGATTGTTCTAGACGTTCTTCGATGCCAAAAGAACATATAGCTGATTTGAGTATGTCTTATGTCCTTTAGAAGATTGTTTTTTCTGGTTGTGTTTTGGGCTTCAAGAACAATAGTTACAGATTATTTATGTGTGTTTGTTAGTTTGTGAAGGTCACTTGTATAATTGATTATCTTCTTGATATGTTCAGTATCTAGAGTACTCTTCTAGATCCTGTTGGATTCAGCGAGCTATGTGTTCAATAGATGTAAGTATCTTTATAGAACATTTCAATTACTTGATTACTTCTTTGCCAAACTCAGCGAGCTATGCATTTTGACATCGTTAAGTACTCAATATTATTAGTCACTGCAATTATTTTATTGATGGTTAGAAGCATTTGCATTTTAAAGAAGTCATAAACTAAGCTCGAAGTTGTGGAGAAGCAAGAACATGCACCTGACATTTCAGAGTGGGTGTAAATGCTGATAGACAGACAAAGATCAGAGTTCCATAATGTTTGTATTATTTCTCCATTAAAGAGAAGTATTAGAAAATAATGGTGAAATGCCATGTTTAATATATTGTTACGAGGTTTATTTATTTATTTAGAAAATAACCATAATGTTTGTATTATTTCTCCATTAAAGAGAAGTGTTAGAAAATAATGGTGAAATGCCATGTTTAATATATGGTTACGAGGTTTATTTATTTAGAAAATAAATGGTTCCAGATCCGCTTTTATCGGAGTCTGTTGAAACAATTCATTTACTATAAATGTAATTTGATTTACAATTAATAGAAAAGTATGTTGTGCGTTTGCTCTGCGTATTAATTTTTCCTAAGAGGAGCCATGATATTTGCCAATTGGAACGCAGGTTATAACCATGGTCTACAGATCGAATGCGAGAGTGGTCTGCCTGTGTGAAAGTAGATCTGTCAATCTGTGACATTATTTGCTTATGATATCTGTGCGAATGAGATCTTGCATGGAGAATCCATGCCTCGGTGAATGATATGGCTGCATTTTGAGTGTGGAAGGTCTTTTGTTCATGTGCGTGTAGGAGATGTGTTGAAGCTTCCGTGGAAGAGTTGCCAGCATTGACGGGAGGATCGTTGTGAAGAGGAGCTGAAGACAGTATTAATGTATGCCAACTGCCTTCATTCCATCTAGAAGAAAAAGCGACTCAAATAGTGGAGAATAATGTGATGCATTTGATGGTGATGTCGACTGGAATATTTTTGTGCTCATTTAAGTCGGAGAAAGTGGCACAATGTTTGAAGATATATGTGTTTCATATCATAATGATTTGTAGACCAAAGTGTCAAATGGTATCATATCATAAGTGTCAAATGGTATCATAAAAAAATGATAAATCAATGGGCAATATGCATGTAAAGTAATATTCTAAAAGAAGGATATGGATTCATTGTGGTCAAAAGTTCATGTTTGCATAGTAAAATTCCTTGAAATGAGGCACGTCTTAAGGTTAGAGCCATGGAAAGAAAAAGCCATGTGTAAGTCATCGACTATATTCTCATTATACAAAGAATGGACTATATTCTCATTACATAGAGTGTTGAGTTCAAAGTTTAAGAAGCCTTATGTAAGGACATAGTGAACTATGAAACGTTTGGAAAAATTAATCAAGGTCAGAGGTCATAAGTATGTATGAAGTATCTATGGGTCACGGTGAAAAAAAAGGTAATATGTTTATATGCTTTATAATAAAGTTATGTTTCATAGAAATGAAAATTTCATGTCAAATGTTTATATGCTCTAGTTCAAAGATTGTAAATGTCCCACGGGTACAATGTTTTCAAGTGAAAAATCACAAAATTAGTTTGAACCAAAGTAATGGTCTGTCAAAATGAATGATGTAAAGGGTTAAGATGAAGATTTTAAACCAAGGTAAAGCTATTTGTTAAGATAGTCAAACTTGAGTCCAATACAAATGTTATGTGATGTAAAATCATGGCAAATGATGCATCAATTAAGTTTCCAATCGATTATCATAGGCTTCATTGTTTGACATTGAAAAATCCAACTCAAAAATATATAGAAGTTGGTTAGTGACTTGAAGAAGACACACAATAAAAGAAGCAATGAAAGACAAACTTGTGTTGTAGAAGACAAAAGCAACCAAAGCAAGGAAGGGAAACTTGAGATGAAGAGGTAAAGCAAAAGTACCTATGGTAATAAGATGTAAATGGGCATATGTAAAGGGCTTGTATTTGGGGCTTATGTGTTGGGAATTTGATTGGTACAAAGAAGTAATGGTAACCTTGGTGATGCTAAGCATGTCATATGCTTGTTGTACCTAAGTTGTTGTAAGGGGTGCATGATGAGTTGTACACGACACCCCAAAGTTTTTGGTCCAAGTTGAAACACTTAGCCAAAGGCAAGTTATATTCCCTAGGTTGTTGTAAGACGTGTTCATGTTGTTAAGGAATATGTCTTGTGTTGTGGAAACACATAAATTTATCCTCTTCTCAAGAGAGAGAGGATGTGACATCAAGTTGTGGAATTAACCACTGTAAGAGGTACGGGGATGATAGGTGTACCCGTATGCTAGATTGACGTGGATTAGAGAATATGAATCTTTGATTAAGAGGAAAATATGTGAAGTAATCTCAGATTCTAAGTTGGTTGGGACTAAGAGAAAGTTAAGCATATTGATAAACAATGCAGGTGAAAAGCATTTCTAGAGAACTGGTGAATACAGTGGATTGAACCCATGTATCTCGATAGATGGATTGATTTTTATATGGACATCAATGATCAGTGGTATGCAGGTACAAAAAGAAAGAAGATAAAAGTTCGGGGATAAATTTCTTAGTGAAGAAAGACCAAGGGAGTGTGTGCATTGGTTTCCCCATCATGAGGTTTGTGGTCATCCGAAACCACTTGTGTACAAGGTTCATGGTCAACCAAAACCACTTGCTGTGACATATGCAAGTTCGTTGTTAGATATAAACCTCTTAATGTGATGCAAGGTTTGTGGTTAGCCAAAACCACTAGAGAATTGTAATGGTTAGGGGTAAGCAACAAAATCCCAAGGTGATGTATGTTGAAGGGAATCTAGTAAATTGAAGTAGCACACTATAGCCAAGCCATATGAAGATAGAGCAAAAGATGAGGACATGGCCCAAATAAGGACCAAGACAACAAAAACAAGCAAAATGAGCAAACACAAGCAAAAGAAGTGAAGATGCAAACAAAGTATTTGTAAGGGGGTAATGTTGGAGTATGCAACTCATAATTGTTGTATGATTGAGCTCATGGCCTATTGAAGAGATAACATGAGAAGATGACCTGGAAGAAAACGTTAGTATCTAGATAGTTGAGTAGTTGATAGAGATAAGGTTGTAATCAATATGTTGTTGACTAGAGTAAAGAGAATGGTTTAGAAGAGACAATGAGAGTTGTAGATCCTCATCTAGATCAACCATTGAGAATTGTTGAGCATTGTTTAAATATCTGTTTGTTTTTAGCAATGAATCAATCAAGCAAGAGTGTTCACTTTACTCTCTGTGTGTTTGTCCTTATGTTTTCAATTAGTAACTATGCTGTTTAGACATTTTTTTATAGCTAAAATTAATAAATTATCATTAGACTTTTGTCTTTTCCTAAAGGAATTCATGTCCATTGATGATCTTTCCTTTTTGTCTTTTATAATGTGTATGTAGCTAGTTTTTTTTTAAGTAATAAGAAGATAAAATTTCCTTTTTCTAGAAGATTTACAAAGGAATTGTAATAGAAAAAACTGTAGCAAAAGTTGACATATCTCTGCAGTGGGATGTGCCTACAGTAACAATTATATTTGTGTTGTTGTTATCTATCAGTTTTTGTTGTTGTTATCTATCATATCTTCACACGGATGTTTTATTCAAGCATACTTTGTTTTAAAAAATTATTTAAGCATACTTTGTTTTATTTTATTTATTTATAATGGCTTGATACTTGATTCCTCCGTATTTGTCATCATTATTTACTGTAACAAGCATGTTTTTTTTCCTTTTACCTCTTTCTACTTTAGGCTATATTGCTATCATCATTTGGTTAAATTTTTCTCACGCATTATGGAGAAATGTAAAATTTACTTATGCTTCAACCAGTTGAACATATAAGTAAATGTAACATTTATGTTCTTCCCCATCCGACGTTGTTCCAGACAAAAGAATGTGTAACTGCCATGTTCTACTTTGTTCTGTTCCATTTACAAGAAAAGAATATAGGTTCGATGAACTGGAAAAATATGTTACAGAAGGTGTATTTAAAACCTTCCACAAACCGCGGAATATTTAGAGAGACGAGTCATCCTCCACAATTAAGTACATAGGGTTTCTAGGTAGTTTTTCTCGTTGTTAAAAGGCATCAATATTCATTGTTGCTGTGAAATGTTCAGAAATTAGGTCCTCTTGTTTTTTCCAACTTAAATTAGGAGAGTAGGAAAGATCCCGCGAAGATAAATAAAACCCTGACAAATCTCTAAAAAAATGCAAAATATTGAGTAATAAAGCTAACATAAATGTCTCAACAAGTTTGTAAAAAAAATCCTAAACAAATAGAGTACTGTTGGAGAAAGGCAAATTTAGAAAAATAGATAAACTGGAACGGATAATGTTATAATTACTTTGACCTGATCGGGGTGGTTATGGATTGAGATCAACTTTACACAAAACAAAGTTCTCAAACTTTGGACAAAACAAACTTTATTTTGATTATTTATTTGAATAAAAAAAAACAAATTACACCTTTGTCCTGCTTACAAAATAGCTACCTATAGCCAATAAATACATCTGAAAATGACTTCAAAATAAAAGAGATCACAGTTCAAATACATCAATATACCATAAAAACATCATTTACAGGAAAAAAAATCAAAAAAATACCAGCTTATGCTTAACACTTCACAAAAAAAATTCAGGTTATATAATTTAACTTATATTTTCCATCCCTTCACCAATAATTGAACCTTCCATATGTGTTCTTTGTTCTTTCATAGTAAATATATTATTCATTGATCCTACATCTCTTTGGAAAGTTGCTCATCCAATATTGTAAGATCTGGTGATATCCATATTGTAAGATCTAAATATATGAGGAAAACATATATGAGAGAAAGAGTTCTACAAATTTTGCACCCTGATACATTACTATTTGAGTTGAAGAACCTGAAGTTTATACTTGTGTTTTGCTCATTCAATTATTACCTTTGAATCACCAAAAAATTTAAGTGAATCAATTTTATTTAAAGTTGCAACAGAAAATACTCCCCTTAAACCAATAAGCTTTGCTCTAGTATTAAAGCCCTTCCCACTCCCCATCCATAATTTAAATATATGATTTTTATTTATCATGATGACCATACCATTTCCATAACAACCATCCACACATGCATCATCAAAATAACGAAAGGAAAGCAGGAATAGATAAAGTTTTTGGCAACTTTTGCTTCTATTCTCTAAAAACATTCAACATTGATGAATATTTGGCAAAATATTTTCAAATATTACCTTGTTATGCATGTTCTCGATCACTCAACATATAAAACTTGTGATTTCTTTCCTTTAAACACAAAATTTTGAAAATTTTGAAGCTTTCATTTAAATTTGTATCTCCACTTGAAGTTTGAATATATAAATATTCACACACCATGAACCATACTTTCTTGCTAAATTTACAATATAGAAATAAATGTTTAACTGATTCAGTGTCTTGCTTACATAAAGCACAATATCCAGGACCATTCCAAGTGAGAGGATAATTATAGGGGTGAATTTTAGCCCAGTGGGCTATTTTTCCATGTTTTTCTCCCAAAAAAGATTAGCCATTTTTCCTTTTTTGAAGTCCTATTTCGCCCAATTTGGATGGGGTAAAAAATTTTCACCCTAAAAATGGCCAAATTATTATATAAATGATATAAAATCATGGGATTTTTTTTTTTTTTGAAAAAATATAGCCAATCTTTTTATAGTTGGCGTTTTAAGAATTGGTAATATTTGCCAATATTTATACACTTTTAAATAAGTATGGTTCCTTAAAATCATCCCAGATTCCAACCCCTTTTCATAAGATTTTGTAAGTAAATAATTTGGCTTCCAAGGAAAGCTAGAAAAAACAATTAAATTTTTATGGGAGAAACAATTTTCTTTCAACCTGATTATGAGAGTAAACAATAACCTCATATTCATCCCTTGGAGTAACATGACATTTAGCCTTGCTCCATACCCAAACCAATCTATCTTCCTAATCTCTTAGTCTAATACTAGTAGAACTGAGTATTTATGTAATTGTCCCAAATTTTAGCCTAACTATCATGTAAACCAATATCTTTGGAATTTAACCAATAATCACCATCAATTATTAACCATTACACCTTCTTAATTTGATTAAGGGTGACAAAATCAATTTCAACAATGTATTCCAGAATTTTGAAATAGAATGTAATTCTCATTATCCCCTATAAAAAAAGTCTATACCAATACAAATGCTTTTTCCATTCCTTATATCCCACAAAGTACACTTACCAATTGAATGAAAAACTTTGATAAAACTATTCCAAATAATTGATGCTCCATGCTCACAATCTGTGGAGAACTCTTTAATAAGTGTAATAATACTTTATTATGTTAAATTTTGAAATATTTTAAGAATTAATTTTTAAATTTTTTATTATATAAAATAAATATTTATATAATGTTGATAATACTTGGTTTTTTATGATATTTTTTTTAATTTAATGATAAAATGCATTGAATAGTATAAAAACATTTATTTATATCTTTATTTAGGTGTAAACAAAACTTTTAATAACAATTAAAATACAATTTAAATTTAAATAATTATTTAAAAATAAAATAACTTCATCCCAACTATAAACACATGTATAAAGTTAATTCACAACTGAAATATGTGATTTTTTTATTTTAACTCTTTTTAATTAAAAAAAATATTAATATAAATTTTATAATTTAAATTAATGAGAGTTAGTTAAATGGTTTTATGATTTTTTATCATAGATTTTTATATACTCAAATAAATCTAAAATAAATTATTTATCAAATAAACATTATAAAAATAATAATTTAATAACTAAAAATTGAAAATATAAGAAAGATACAACTTAAAGCAACTATGAAGCAATTACCCAATGTGAACTTTTTTTTGCTTTTATTATAACTTTTAAATACATTTTATAAAAATAACCAAGTTATTTTTTCCCTACGGTGCTTTTCAATGTGTGCAGAACGAATCCAACCTGATGTATTCCTTCTGGATCAACCCAGCAGAGTCATATCTTGGCTCTTGAGCAATCAATGAGCAGCAATTTACAGGAAAAATGAAATGGTATCCTATAAACCTAGCCTCTATGCTCCTCTGCAGCCTTCCATCTCTATTCTCAGGCTCACAGCCTTCTCTTCTTCAGCTGTCTCGGTCACTACTTACAGGTTTAATTTAAGTCTTCTTCAGCTGTCTCAGTCACTACTTACAGGTTTAATTTAAGTCTCCAGTCTGAGAATGGTCATAAGTGCATAGCATCCAATGGCTGAAGGGATAAATATAATAAAATGAAGTGAAGTACCCTCTCATGAGCCAATGGGATAGTCAATTCGAATTAAGTAATTCTAATTTGAAGATGAAGTAACTTGCTTTTGAAGATAAAGTAACTTACTATTTAGATAGTAGAGATACAATCAGAATTGCAAACAAGCAGACAAAAGATGGAGAAAGGCCATCAAAATTTATGAGATACAAATTCAGAATTATAAAGAATTTGACAGTAAAAGTTTAAGAATGGTAATTAAAATTATAAAGAAGCACTATGAAACTTGTATAGACTAGAAAATATGAAAAGTACACTATCAAACACTTATCCACTTTTGTTAAGCTCATGTTACATCACTATAAGATTTGGTGTGGAAGCTCGGGAAGAGAGTTACCAATCATCAATGGCCAGAAAAGTACAATGGCCAGAAAAGTACAGAGCAATTATTTTCCACCATCTCAGATACCCCGACCGGAGTAGGCTAACTTGGGAGCAATCTTCCCTCCTGAGTGTACTTACTCCGGCAGGTCCCGGCGCCAGTTTCCATCCCATGCATAATAGTCCATCCCATGGACCATGGAATCCATCCACATTCTGCATCCTCCATCGTGGCGTACGATCCACGTCACATCCTCCTGCGATCCCTGTGATCTCTCCACCGTCATCCAGCATCTCCCCAGCCTCGACGTTTCATTTATTTCAGTGGTTGGGTTATGATTGCCCGCGTTAATGCAGAGGGAGTTCAGCGGGAAGGAGCATTTGAACGCAGGCCCCGAACATCAGATCAGGCCCTGCCTTTATTCTTGCCTGAGCTTCTTTCCATTTCAATTGAACCAGATTTATCGGGCATTGCCTAAATATATAACTTCAACAGCTTCAGAGGACAGGGTCTTACACCGCATTTTCCAATCCATTTCGGTGGGGTGGAAAAAAGACTCTACAGAGCCTGATCTGATGCTGTCTCACTCCCCGAAGTTCGTAGTCCCAACGCTGGGGAGTGTAATAAGGGTTAGGGGGTGCCCGGCTAACTAAGGCGATCAACAAAGTTACAGGTATCTCTGCTGTTTGTTACAGGTTTATTTTCATTATTTTCCAAAATGATGTGACGGAGATTAGAATTTGAAACATACTCTGTATTTAATACTCTTATGGACATCATCCTCACTATAAGATTTTATTACAAAAAATCTGCAATGATCATAACTGGTAGGAAAATCAGCGTGGTTATACTCATCTATCACACTAGCAGGATAATAACCTTCATTATTTTCGACCACGTGCTCTGTTCCAGTATTTGGGACACTTGTTGGAGATATCCACTGGTTCTTAAACCTGTTAATCCGAGGACCCCAATTCTGTTCACTTAACACATTTGAACTACTATTACCATTAATTGGGGATCTGTTGGCTTGTATAGTTTGCTTCAGTTTCTCAATGCATATGTATCCACGCCCAGAAAAGTTGAAATCTGTAGAATTGTTAAC
>LPNX010514773.1:1153-35212 GCA_001517045.1 Pseudotsuga menziesii
GCCTAGGTGGGGGAGAAGTGTTTGTCTGCCCCATTAAAAAAATTAATAAAATAAAATAAAATAAGCCCCCTCCATTCTTTATTCAGCTAAGGAGCCTTATTCAATTATTCAAGTTGTAACATAGTCACAAATGAACATGGATTTTTGTGCTTATGTTAATATTTTCTATTGTTGATGCCAATTTTTCTAATTGCTCGTTAATGATATTTTTGTTTGCAGATTCGAGGGTCTAAAAAAATTGGTTGCAACATACGAAGGTTATTTTGTACAAATCCTGGCATTCTTTGTATACCCTTCAATATCTATTAAGACTGGGGAGATTGCATTACAAGGAGACATTTGGAACAATGTATGACAACTATTTTTTCTTGTACCACACAGAGGCTTTGCAATTGAAAAGGTTTTCAGCAACTTTGCAATGAAATGCAAATCTTTTCAAATTTAACTCTTTTGAGTCCTTGTACGTTATGATGAAATTGCCTTGGGTTTTGAGAAAGTTCATGAGAAAGGAAAATTAACATTGAGCATGTGGAAGATTAGTTGGTAGAACATAGTTTATTAGTCCCAACAAACTATAACTATGTTTTTCTTTCTTTTAACCACTTGGTGGATTTTTCATTTTCTTAACTTGTTCATGCTTGAATATTCTCTGTCTTTCAAGCATTTGGAATCTAATTTCATTATTTTCCCATTACATTGTTGCTCAAATTCATTGGCTATACCCCACCTCAACTTACTCACTTCTACACACATTCAGGAAAGGTAGAAGAACTTGCTTCTATACAAACATCAAGGTGTGTCTCCAGTAATCTGGCATTTGTATTTAAAAAAAAAAAATAGTTATAGCCGTCAGTTAAGCGACGGCCTGTAGGTGATTTTTTTTTTGAAAAAAATTCAATACCATCGCTTAACCGACGGCCATGCTGTCGCTTAACCGACGCTTACGTTTTCTCCACAGTTGTTTAACCGACGCTTACGTTTAAAGTTTATTATGAATTAGATGTCGGATAACCGACGATTTACATTTAACCGACGATAAACTGAGGTGTCGCTTTACCGACGGATTGAAAAGATGTCGGATAACCGACGAAAATCCATCGACGCTTAAAAAAATCATAGTGTCGTACATGCGACAGGGAAGTGTCGAAAATCCAACAATACGGCCGTCGGATTTTTGGTCGAAATGTAGTAGTGTTCTCTAAGACCCTTTTGCGGACCACTTTAACATATTGCATAATTGTTTAGAATATTTTGTTGCCAGAGCACGGTAGATTTTTTTGCTTATTAGTGTGTTTGAAAAAATAAATTGGATTTTAAGCATGTTTGTCTTTGGATCTTATTGTCTTTTATTAGAATTACAAATGATGAAATCTATGTGTTAATATTGCTCCTCTTCCTGATTCTTAAAGGGTGCTAGCTCAATGGAAGAGCACCTGCTTTACAAGCAGGAGATTGGTGGTTCGATTCCTCCATGCCCTAATGATATTGCAATGTATTTCTGAAGGTAAAAAATGTAGTAGTGCAAGATGGATGCAATATTAGACGCAATACTAAATGCAAAACATGATGTAAAAGTGGACGTTGCACCAAACACAAAAGTGGATGCAAAATCCGACCTTATGTCAGACGCAAATGTGGACACAAAAATGGATGTCACACTAAACGCAAAATTGGATGCAAACATAGACTCAACACTAGACACAATTAATGACTCAAAACTAGATGTAATAATATGTCCAAAACTAGACGCAACAGTAGATGAAAAAGTGGATTCCTAACTAGATGTAAAATTGGACATTAAATTGAGCACAAAATATGGTGTATTGATGGACATAAAACTAGGCATAACACCAGGTGCAAAACTGGAAGCAACATTTGGCGCAAACACAAACTTAAAACGAGACACAATTTTAGATGCAAGACGGGACAAAACATTGGATGTAAAACTAGACGTAATATTGAATGCAAGATGGGATGCAACATTGGACACACAACTAGAAGCAATATTAGATACAAACATGGGCGCAAAACTAGGCACAACACTAGGCGCAACACTGGGTGCAAAATTGGGGCTCAGACATAGATGCAAAAAAAGACATCAACTGGGATGCAACACTAGGTGCAAACCTAGATGCAAAATATGACGTAAAACGAGATGAAACATTTGTCACAAACATGGATACAAAAAAGACGTAAAACAAAATACAAAATTAGATGCAAATGGGGATGCAACATTATAAGTAAATTTGGATGCAAAACTAGACACAATATTGGGCCTAAAATTGGATGCAAACCTAGATGCAGAATTGGACACATAATTTTATGTAAAACATGGTGCAAAATTGGGTGTAAGACTCGATGAAAAACTAGGAGCAAAATAAGACGCAACATTGGATGCAAAAATGAGCGTGAAACTGGGTGCAAACAAAGATGTAACAAAGGATGCAAAAAAAGATGTAATAGAAGTTGAAAAATTGGGCGCAAATAAAGGCGTAACATTAGATGCAAAAAATTGGGCGTTTAAATGGATGTTAAAAAGGACGGAAAAAAAGATGCAATAGACGGCGTTTTACGAAAATGTACAATAGCGCCAGGTTTAGCGCCGGATTGTTCACCACAATTGGTAAAAAATTACACTAAAATCCGGCACTAAATTCGACGCTAAATCCAGTTTTTGTTGTAGTGGGATGATGAGAGGAGCTCCTCAGAATCACCTGGGGGGATAGAGAATTAAAAGAATTGGAAAATGTTTAGGAGGAAGGTTTAGGGGAAGTTGCACCAGTAGAAAACCCTGTAGAAGAGTCGACTATGGTGGAAGTGGCAGTAGCAGAAACTGTAATATTAGCAGTTGGAGCAGTAGAAGATGAAGTATCTGTAGAAGCTATGACAGTGGAAGAAGTAGCTGTAGAAGCTACAATAGGAGAAGAAGCTAAAGTGGTAGAGTAATTTCAGGGATTAAAACCTCAGGAGCTGAGCGGGATCCCAATGCATCAAACATAATATCATGTAGGGGTAATGAGGGAAGGAGATGTGAATATTTTGAACATCGAATCTTCTCTTGAAATAAGGGGAACTATAATTCAATAAGAGGAATTTCTTCCTGGAGCAGGAGAATATTTTACCCCTTCTGTGTCACAGAGAAGAAGGAAGAGATCAAGTACTAAAGGGCAGTCATCTAGTCTCACAAAAAGAAGGAGAACTAGAGCTTCTACTACAGTAGAGGCAATACATACAATCGAGGAAAATCTTGAAACTCCTATTTTAAAACCTTGATTAACCCCTGTTACACAAGAACCAGAGGGTAATTTAATTATAGAATCCTCCAACCCACAAGAACCTGCTGCAGATCAACCTCAAATTGAAAACTTGTTTTTCGAGAATGAGCTTGCGAAAGAAGAAATACAAGCATTCATAAAAGAATTGCATGGGTTGAAAGAATCATTCAAAAAGCAGACAACATGAAGATTGAACACATTAGTTGAAGTTGTTGACCAATTGGAAAATCCACCTTATGCTTCGAATGCTGGGAACATGATGAACTGCTATTCCCAGAATGCAGAGATTTATTTAAACTTTCAGGTTATAAAGTCACAATGGTGGAAGTGTTAGCATGGAAACTTGCACAATCAAGGCAAGGGAGAAGTGAAATAATAAATGGAGGAAAAGTGAGGAGGAAAATGAGCCAAAGTTGAATATAATCCCTAATTAGGAGTTACAAGAACATGAAGACATATAGTCTCAGCAGTCATGATACACTGAATTACTTCCAAACCAATCTTAGTAGTCAAGAGACACTGAATTATTCTGAGACTAGCCTCAACAGTCAGGAGATACTGAAATTCTCCAAGAACAATCTTAGCAATCTGAAGGCACTGAAATATTTATAGAACAGGATGTTGTTACACAAGAACCAACATTCCTAAAATGGGTTGCTAAAGCAACAAAACAAATAGAATTTGTTGGGATTGAAGTACAAAGACATGATGTTTCTACATAAGAATCAGCATTCCTAAAATTAGTCGCAGAAGCAACAACACAAACATAAGTTGCTTGAACTGATGTACAAAGACAAGATGTTGCTACACAAGAACCAGCATTCCCAAAATTAGTCACTGAATCAGCAACAAAAACATAAGTTGCTTGGATTGGAGCACAAAAACTTGATGTTGTCACAAAAGAACCAAAGTTCCTAAAATTGGTTGTTGAAGCAGCAACACAAATAGAAGCTGTTGGAATAGGGTTGGAAGAAGAAGCTGTTGAGTTGGTGATACAAGGTAAGATTGTTGAAACACAGGACTCACTCCCAGTGGGGAAAATTGTGAATGAAATTATTGTATTGGATAAAGGAGAAGGGAAATATAAAAGAGGAGTAAAAGAACAAGAGTTGAAAAATGATCTCTCCCTGTTACAACTTGAGCTGAGTAAATGGAGTTATCGTGTCATTTTGAGTGAGAAGGGGATTATTTCCCTATCTGAACATAGGAGAATCGTTCACGAGCTTCAAGATAAATGGGTTGAAGAACTAACCATCCAAAAATTCCAATGGGAAGAGTTGCAAAAGGAGCTAAAGGAATTAAGGAATCTCAAGCCCTTAAAGAAAGAAACGAAGCAAATGTACAATTTAACTCAAGAATTGTTATGTTGTAGATATCCATCTCCATCTTATTCAGTGTTTTTTTATGAACAAGTGACTCTGTTCAAAATTAAAGTTTTAAAATATTGGAGGCCATACCAAATAGTGTCAACTCCTCAATTCATGGACATCTTCATCTGGAGCAATTTTTCAGAATAGAACCTACTATGTGAATTGTATTTACATGAAAGAGTGTGTTTCATGGGAGTTCACTCCAATCCAGTTCCTCATCTTGGAGACATTCATATAAGATATTTTTCTTCATTTGTCACTAATCATATAAAGTGGTGGAGTTCTATCCAGACTATACAAAGAAATGAGGACAATTCCACCCTTTGGGTCCAAATTGAACCTAAATCTCCTATATCATTGAGAGCCAGACATGTGAGAAACTTGTCATCTCCTTAGATGGTTAGTCAGATGGAATCCTTCCAACAAGATGTCATCTCCACATGTGTTAAATCGATTTTTTTAGAAAGATCTCTTTGCAATAGAAAGAAACAAGAGTAGATGGGGCGCTTCTTCTAAATATTTAAAAACAAGAGACCCATATTGTTTTGAGAAATTTAAGTATGCCCTGTTCTTGATGCCCTACTATGTTACACGTATTCAAACTTCTGGACCTAGTTGGTTGGGACTGATATTCGGGTTTCGCATCATATGGTTTCCAACAAGACAATATAAGAGCATGTATAGGATGACTAAGAAGGCAGAGAAATAACGTTGGGATGATTTAATTTCCTGTGACGGGTTAATAAATTCAGGAGAGAAATCTAAACCTTCCTTCAATCTCACTCATCTTCATCGAAATAGTTTTGAAGCGGAGACAGATTCATACTAGAAGGAGCTCGTTGCATGAGGACATGCAAATGGATAGCTGGGGGGAGATGTTGGGTGCCAAAATAGACCCTTTTTGTCCATATCCATCAATACATTTTTCCCCTATTTTTTTCGACTATTTTTCTATAACTCAGGCATATATCTTCCCAAGTCAAGCATGGATTTTAAATCTATAATTTATTAGTTCTTTGTTTCATTAATTATTAATATTGTCTATGGTTATTCAATTTATCATTGAATTGCGTTGACTTGTGTTGATTTGATAAGAAAAGTTCAGAACCTCAAAAGAATCTAGGTGTAGCATCTCGCTGAACTCATGGAGTAAAGAATACTTGGCATCCGTTGCCTCTTTTCAGGATCTGGTTTAATTCATTGATGAGATAAGCTTGAGTATCTTTCCACGCGGCCAACTGAAACAGTTTGATCATCTTCCCTCCTAATCAGGTAAAACTTGTTCTGTTTGTTGAACATTTCATATTAAAAAGCACATTCATGATTATGAACCAACTTCACTTAATGTAATAATGGTTGTAATTGTTTCTATTTCAATTCGGCATCCTGAAGATCATAGATCTTCATGGCTGCCCGAAATTAGTGGACCTGGACTACCTCATCTTTGTATAAGTATAGGAAGACAAAGTGAGACAAGGGGTTAGTATTATTGAATAAATATTGTAGTAGAAGGATATGACACTGTAAATTGTATTTTCATTATTTTAATGAAAGGAGCAACAATTCTCAATATTCTTGTGTCTTGGATTTCGTTAGCCTTTAACGATGTCTCTGTTAGAAAGCTAAGGCCCGCCTTCTCACAGAGTTGTTGGAATTAGTAGATGTTTTAGTTTGAATTATTTTTGTTTGGTGTGGAATTACAGTAGGATGTATTTTGATATTGTTGTAACAGTAGTTACTAGATATATGCGTCATTATAATTTTCCTTTGGTTTGTTGCAATAGTGTGGTGTGAACAGTCGGTTGTGTAGAGTAGTTTTATTTCCTATGTAAATGTGCTAATTAATATTGTTGTTATAGTCACGCTAAACTCCTCTGCATTATTCTTATTTATCTTTTCTAGAATTTTCTAAATTAGATAGATCATTATTTTCATGAACTGAATATTTTGGTGATGATTTGCATTTCTTTTAATTTGATAATTTAGGATTTAACTTCCTGCAAAAGAAATTCTAGTTAATTCATTCTTAAATCATTTGTTATAGGATTAATGTTGTAGGAAATAAGAATCCTTTGAGTTCTTAGATTAATTGAGATTGGATTTCATAGGGAGTTGATTTGGTTGAGAAGTTAGGTAGGATGAATGATCTTTATTTAATTTGTCAACTACTGAAGTGTTTATGCATATATTTTGCTTAATTACCTTTGAAACAACCAGACTTTCCTGGGTTGACAATTTATATTGAGCACTTTGTTTGTTTACCGAAATTAAATAGCATATAGAGTGACCAATAGGAGTTGTCTTCCAAATTGATCCCAAAATATCTTAGCATCATTTTCATAAGCATCTACTAAAGAGAAAATTTATCAAAGATTATGTGTCGCAAGAAGTTATCTCCCCTCCAATCACTGGTCCTCTAATTTAACCCAAACCATCTTTCCATCCTCAATGAGTTGGGTTAATTAAGAGCGTATGAGAAAATATGCCCCAATAAAATTTCTTCATTGATTTAAGCCCCCACTAGCCTTTTTTTAAGTAGTTCTAATTGCACAGAGAGGCCCGAACGAGGTGATCTAAAACCTTGTATTGGGGGGTCATGTTGTAACATAACGTAACGTTACCAAAAATAAAATGTTGAAAAATTCATGTCGGCTCATAAAATAAAAAATTGATAAAAGTAATTATAAAATCTATGTTTGCCTATAAAATAAAGAATTAAAATTAACCCGAAACTATACAGCAAGAGAGGGATCAAATTTTTTAAGGTGTAATTTTTTTGTAAAAAAAATAAGATAAAAAAATATTTACACCACAAGAAACAATTTCCTCTCAGTGCTTGATAGATCCAGGTTTAAGATGGATGTATGCTGAAATATTCCTCAATTATTAAAGGATTCACATAGTTCTCCTTTATCAAAGCCTCCCACAAGCCTTTTGTAGTTATTGAGCTAGCAACAACACCCCACAATTTTTCTTCTCATGAAGGAAAACCGAGCCCCCCCTCCAATTTCTAGTTTTCAATTTTTTCCTCATTTCATATTGATTGCAACTGACTTAAATAAGGAAGTAGTCTAAATGTTAGATGCTTTCAACCTTTTCCGGTTTCTTTTCGTGGCTTGTTTTTTCACATAATAGGGTAGAAATTTTAGATTAATTCTTGGAAAAACATATGATAGATATTAAAATTGCATAAACTTGGTGTGCTTGGTGTTTCTTTTCGTGGCTTGTTTTTTCACATAATAGGGTAGAAATTTTAGATTAATTCTTGGAAAAACATATGATAGATATTAAAATTGCATAAACTTGGTGTGCTTGGTGTTTTTGAGTATGTTGAATCCATTTATGCATTACAAAAAATGATTTGGACACTTCATAATTCAGATTTTGGAAAAAAAATAGATCGGATTCTGATTAAAAGTTTGTAGTAAAGTCCAAAATGTCTAATAAACATACTATGCCTTAAATAAATCGTTTCCAAAGGTATGCTCGTCCTTCACCTCCATCTTTGGAATCATATCCCCTGCTTTGTATTTCCACTAGATTCATCTAAAATTGTTATATTTTATATTTAAGTGACAATATATTTAAATTGTCACTCACCTAAATGATATCACTTGACTTATATAATCCTTGATATGATTCTTGTCTTGCCTTATCAATTATGGCCTCAGGTTTTACTACCTTGAATTATCCATGACCATGCATGGCTCAACTTATTGCATTTGTAAAAGCTTTATTCTTTGTGACATTTTTCTCACTTGAAATCTTTCCCCCACTTGCACATTGCAAGGACAAGCGTTGTCATTTCCAATAAAACCTTTTGACATGAAGCTTTGTGTTGGTACTTCAAAAGGCCCATGAACTTTTAGGGCACAAACAATCTTCAAAAAAAAATTGGGGCACAAACAATCTTCGAAAAAAAAGTTGTGCCAATGTCTCATCTGTTACAAAAAGTAAAAAAACATACCCTTCATTTCCGTTTGATTTTTACAACTAAATAAAATAAAGACCTCACTTCCCCAACTAACAGATTATCCATCTCTATGTATCACTGTCTAAGCAGAGGTAAAGGGTAGCCATAGTAGATTACATTGAATTTTTTTACATAGCCCGCCCTCATCTGCCAAGTAAGAAAATCCTACCATTTTATTTTTAATTGCATTAAAGTTTTAATAAAGGGTAGAGTATAATCAATAACATTACTTTCACACCAATACTTCTTAGCCCATCCATCAATTGACTAACCAACCTTATTGGCTCTATATATATTAGAACCATCTATTTGTTAAAAAGTGTGTAACTTTGGAAAATATTATTTTTGTATTCTTGATGTATTATTATTTTATTTTTTTAAAGGATATTATTATTGTAATTAATCATGTAAAAAACTTTGAAAGAATCAATGTAAACCTTTCTGTTTAAAAGAATCCAAAAGCAACATTAAATCATGTTTATTCAATTTTCACATACAATTTTTATAGTTAAAAATATCCTAAATTTTTTTGGATGGGACAGCCTTTATGCTTTCCAGTCTATTTCCAGACTACTGGCCCATTATTGTTTCTTCGCTTTGCTCATAATTGAACGTTCTGTTCCTGGCCTTTCTCCTCCATTCCTGCAGCATGCACTCAGGATTATTCTGCTACCTACCAGTAGCCAGCATGCGTGCATTCAATAATAGAGTTAATCCCTTGACCTATGATTTTGTTTGAGGTATGAAACAACCCCTGCGATAGCTAGACATTTTCTATATGTGAAAATCTATTTTTGCACCACCATCTCATTTTCCTCTCGGCTTGGTCTCACTCTGCTATTGAGTATAGTGTTCTCATTTCCACTCCCACTCTGCTGTTGCGACTATCTCTTCAACCAGTCCATTAATTGCAGAGATATACTCCAAGTTTGTGTTGAAAGGACCCTCACCATTCTTTTCTCTTTATTCCCATCACTGTCAATGAGTGTGTTGCAATTTCGGTGGGGGTGAATTCCGAGATTTGACCTCGTACTGAGAACTAAATGTTGTGACCATCCAAAGTGACATATCAGTACTCAAGATGAGAATCTATTGAAGACTAAAAATATTGAAACCTTCATGCTTCTATAATCCAGTGAAGACCGGTGATTGGGGATTGTTGGTGGAATATTCACGCCATTCTCCAATTGAGCGAAGGTAAAACCTACATACTTTTACCGTGGATGATTATGAGCATTGGAAAACCTAATTTCTCCGTAATTTTGTGCATGGAGCTTGAGGGTAACTTTTGCAAATATATGAATCATGAATGATGAGATTGTTGTATGACTTGTTTTTGTATGGTCTATGATCACTGTGTTTGCTATGTACTTAATGATTTTAAGAAATAATATATGAAGTGATTTATCCTTCTGAAGGGGATGTGATTATATTTCTTGCAAATTGTTGTTGTATTTTCTAAACCTGTGGATGTGACCACACACTATGTGAGAGAAGAACGGTTGCAACTGTGTAAAGAATTGAATTACTGAAGTTGAGATTTAACTTTCTTTCCCTCTGATGAAGTGTGTTTTGAAGTCTGAGAGTATATTGCTACTATGATATAACTCTACTGTTCAATAAGATCGTGAAGAGTACTGCTTTAGACTTCATCGAGTAGCTGGAGATACAACTCGGCATTGAAGAATACAAGTCGTGCCACTACAAAATAAGCTTGCTACAAGTTATTGATATATTTTTGTATTTGAAATGAAATTCCTATGTAATATCACTCTAGAATAAACAATAATCAGCTATAAAATTTCATTGTAAAGTGGCTGCAGAATTATTTGTAATAGGTTGTAGAATTGTGTAATATCAGTTTTGTAAATTGTAAAGGAGCAAGAAATTAGGTCTGCATCCCATATCTTTTCAAATATTCTGTAAGTTGTAGGTTTCATATTGAAGATGCACTCTATGGTATTTATTGTTGGCGTTGTCTTCACTGGTAAGGGCACATATCCAGATTGGTTCAGAAAAATCAAATCCACCTTCATATACAATGATTTATGGGACAGGATTGTTAAGGAAAGACAATTCGAACAGAATCAGATGTAGACATAACCATTGATCAAGAAAGTCCTACTTCGGAGAAAGAACTTGTTGTTTGACGTGTGTTTGACAATCCATAGAAAATAAATCCCTAGCTATGATCACTGCGAGTGGCAGTGAAGAGGTGAGCCAACATATTTTTCCTGCAAAATCATGTTTTAAATTACTTGTATGATTCACATTCTGAGATGGAGATAATTCAGTTACTATCAAAATTGTTTAGTTTGGAAGTAAAAAATAACCATGTTATGATGGTTTCATATGATATCAGAGCAATTATGCATAATATGCATAATATCCAGGCATCTAGTATGAAACTTGACCTTCCACTTGCACCATTTGTAAAGTCTCTTTGTCCAACTCACTCCAACTATCTTGAGTCCCTACAAGCAAGTGATAAGTTCAAAAACCTCACCTTTGACATCCTAGTAGAAAATATTGCATAAGAGAGAGAGCTTTTGGAAATAAATTAAGTGATCCTACTAGAGAATCCCTTTTCTTTGTTAAGAAAGCAAAGAATTATCCCAAAGACACCTCCAAGGGATATAACAACAAGAGAGGTCGAAGGAGAATAAATTTCAAAGGCAGAGGGGGCAGAAACAACTCAAGAAAGAGATCATATATGAAGTGCAATTGTTGTGGAAGGAATGGAAATGAAGCACGTCAGTGTTGGGATCCTTGGGTGTCTATCAAAGGATACACAATCAAAATAAATATGACAAGAATAATATTCAAGAGGATGGTAAAGCCCGTGATTCAACTCATTGTATAGTTTCACACTATAATCTTTGTATTAATAAAATAACTTCTCTTTCATCTTGCAAGATGGTTGGTTGCTTGATACTGGTGCAACTTCTCATATGAATTTTAGAAAAGACCTCTTCGAAGAACTGAATGACATTGAAAATGGCATAGTATACTTTGCAGACAAATCGAACCTAAAACCAAGGGGATTTGGTTCAATCAGGATCAAGTTGTCTAGTTTCCCTGATTTTGTGTTAAAGAATGTTCTCTATCTTCCAGAGTTGTAGAAAATATTTTATCCTTGTTGCATATTTGAAAACAAGGCCATTCCATCTACATGTTTGATGGAATTGTAGAAATAAGGAAGTCCTCTGACAACAAGGTCATCATGACAGGGTGTGAAGATGGAAAGCTTCTAAAGTTGAAGGGATTTTCTGCAACAGTTCAAAACTTTGCCTATATATCTCAGCTTGAAGAAGGTAATATGTCATCTAGTTTATTGTGGCATGCAATATTTGGTCACTAGAATTATAACAATCTTCATTTGTTAAGAAAAAATGGTGTATATGGTTTCCCTACTATTTCAAAATAGAGAAACAAACTTGATGCTTGCATTCTAGGAAAACATACTAAGCAACCTTTTCAAGGGTCTAAATTCAAAGCATGTAGAAAGTTAGAATTGATTCATTCCGACTTATGTGGCTCCATGCCTATTCCTTATTCAAATGGTAATAATTACCTCATGACCTTTGTTGATGATTATTCAAGAATGTGTTGGGTATATTTATTGAAGACAAAGTCTAAAGCATTTCAAACATTCAAGAAATTTCATGCATGGATAGAAAATAAAGCACAAGCACGTATTGGTACAGTTAGTTCAGATAATAATAAAGAATATACATCTAATGCATTTGAATAATATATTTCCAAACATGGGATTACACGTCAAACTACGGTTCCTTATAATCCTCAACAAAACAATGTAGCAAAAAGGATGAATAGAACATTAATGAATATGGCAAGATCAATGATATTTTTCAAGAATGTAAAACTGATGTTTTGGGGTGATGCAGTAGTATGCGCAACATATTTCAGAATATAAGTCCATCTTGTGATATTGAAGACAAGAATCAACTTGAATTTTCGATTGGACACCTTCCTTCGGTTAGGCATCTTCAAAGTTTTTGGTTCCACATGTTATGCCTTGATACTAAAGGAGAAAAGAAACAAACTTGGTGCTAGAAGTCGAAGATGTATTTTCTTGGGGTATTCAAACACTTCCAAGGTATATCATATTTATGATGAGGTAAGCAAGAAATATCTTGTTTCCATAGATGTCATTTTTCATGAAACTAATAAAAATGACAAGTCTATTGAAAAAAAGCTTGATCGTTTGGAGAAGTTTTCCCATCTAAAGACATATTTTGAACTTGATAACGGAATTCCAAATTTTGAAGGGGGGATCTTGATATTGGATCAGGATAAATATTCAAAATTTCCTTTTGAAGCACCAAATCCCCCTCATGAAGAAACTCATGAAAAATAAGTTCCCAACACTTCACCTGGATTGGATGATGTTATTGAAAATATTGGAAGATTGAACCTTGAAAAGAATGTAGCGCCACCTCCAACTGATTAACCTGGACCATCAAAGAATATTCCAAAATGGGCCATAAAGACATTTGAAAGTGTTCATACAAATGAATTTGGAAAGACATGAATGAGAAATTCAACAAGACAAGATGATGGAGGAGAAGCAGATAACTTGAGTGATGACATGGATGTCTCATTTGATTGTGAATTAAATCTATCTGCTAATCTTGAACAAACTTCCTTTATAGAAGTTGATACATGTGATGAATGGAAAGAAGCTATGAAAAATGAATATGATACACTCATAAAGAATGAAACCTGGAAGCTGGTTGACCCTCTAGTTGGAACCAAACCAATTGGTTGCAAGTGGGTATTCAAGAACAAATACAAATTAGATGGCTCACTAGACAAAAACAAAGAAAGGATTGTGGAGTTGACAATGAAGAAACATTATCCCCCACAAAAAAATGGGATACCATCCTCACTTTTCTCTCCATGGAAGCAAAAAATGGGTGGAAAGTCCAGCAGATGGATGTAAAAATTGCTTTCTTGAATGGAGACTTAAAATAAAATGTCTTCATGTCTCAACCAAAAGAATTTGTTGTGAAGGGAAAATGACATAATGTATGCAAACTTGTCAAATACTTGTATGGCCTAAAACAAGCACCATGAGCATGGTATGAAGAGCTAACCGAGCACCTTATAAATCTAAATTTCAAGCACTATAATCTTGATTATGCAACATTATTTGTGAAGAAAGTTGGAAGATCTATTGTATTTCTTGTGGTATATGTAGATGACACTTTGATGACAGGGAAAAATGAAGATTGTATAGAATCCATAAAGAAAGATTTGAGAAAATGTTTTCAAATGATTGATCTGGGGCATCTTCATTACTACTTAGTAATTGAAGTAACTAAACATCCTAAGTACATATTCATATTTCAAAAAACAGTATGTTGGAGAATTGTTGAGCGAATTTTGCATGACAGAATGAGACCCTCTCTCAACTCCAATGGAAGAAAATTTGAAGCTCACATAAAGTGAAGGAAAATAATTTGAGGATTAGAAAAAGTATAGACATCTTGTAGGAAGCAATATCTACCTTACTACTACCAGACCATATATTGTTTATGTTGTTGGTAGTATTTCCATATACATGCACAAACCTTGTGAAGGACATTGGTCTACATCAAAAAGAGTTCTAAGGTACTTGAAGGGGACTCACGACTTTGTACTCAAGTACACTAAGGCAGAAGACTTCGAACTTATTGGGTACATTGATTCAGAATTTGATGGTGACTATGATTCTTGGATCAACAACTATTTCCTGAAGATCACGCAAACAGTTAGTTCCAACAAATTTGACAACAAAAGTAGAACATGTGGCAGCTGTAGAATAAACAAAGGAGGTTAAGTGGCTTAGGAAGATACTTGAGGATTTGTAGGAGAAGCAAGAAAATTCGACTCCCTTATTGATTGACAACAATTCTATAATCAAGTTGTCTTAGAACTACAGATTTCATGATCGAAGCAAGCACATCAACACAAAGTACCATTTGATTCGACATCATGTAGAGGCCAAGAAATTTCATTTACAACATTGTTCAACAAATAAGAAAAAAGCGGACATATTCACTAAAGAACTTGGATGAGAAAAGTTTGAAATATTTAGAACCATGGTTGGACTCACAAACACCCCTTCAGATTAAGAGGGGGAATGTTGGAAACCTTATCGTCGTGATTATTGTTCCACACAAAATGTAAATATTGTAAATAAATTTAGAATATGAATAGCACGTAGGGAGATGAAAAGGTTGGTTGGAATGTGAATAGAAACCACCATATACATTATATAAACAAAAGGATTTTTCATTGAATAAAATAGAATTGGGAGTTATTCAATCCTACAATTATAGTCATTGATTTTAGTCATTTTAACCATTAATTATCATCAAATAGTAGTGATTTTCTGTTAGTTGGTAGTATATTTAGTCATTATTACTGTCAATTGGTAATATATTTAGTCATAATTTTCCATTAATTGGCAACATATTTAGTCATTAATTTTCTATTAATCGGTTGCATATTTATCCATTTTAATCTTTAATTGTCATCAACTGATAGTATATTTAGTCATTTTTATTCATTGATTTTTCTAAACAGGGCATAGAGGAATCGACCACCACCCTATGACCTATAAGGAAGGTTCTCTTCAATTGAGCTATCGCCCTTTCAGAATTGTGGAGAGGAGCAATATTAACACCCATATTTCATCTTCCCCATCCCTGTACCCATATACCATGGAAACTTAGGTCCATTTCATTGACAAAAGTTATGCTTTTATGGGCCACTCTTTGTTGTTGGGTTGAACCACAAGTAGTATTGTTTCTCATGATTGCTAAGGCCTTGATTGAATACATTAGTGTGCATAATATAGGGATCTCTAGAGAGGTTTCCCAAAAATTCAAAGTCTATTTCGTCATGTTTGGGGCCTTAATACGATAGTTGCATGAAAAAAATAACATTTTAGCATGGCATATGACAATATATAACTATATTTATGTCAGTCAGGGAAAAACATCTCATACATAATAGGTAGTGATTGTGCCTGCAGAGTTCCCAAGTACCAATTTGATTTGCTTATCAATCTTGGAAAACACATACTCGCTCTTGTATTGGAACCCACATCCTGTCATAAAAAATGGAGTAATATGTATACATAGTTTAATAAGTGTACATAAAATTATATAAGAATAGAGCATGATGGCATGAAAATTAAAATTGACCAAGTATTACCCGAAGTTCGATCTAGAATCATTTGTAATTGTTGGCCATTGTCAATGATTTTAGCTCGACCATCACCCCATGTGATGTCAACATCCTTGTAGAAATTTGCAGAGACAATTACAACAAGACTCGATGATATTAATAATAAACAAAGAGGAAGAAAAACAACATGGACATGTCCCTAATTATGGAGAACTAGGAAAATAGGATCTTGAGTTTGTGGCACTGCTAAGTGCAGACGAATGTAGGGATGAGATGAAAGGAAATGAATATAATGTGTTAAAATAAATAGTAATCGTAAACAAACAAGTAGGATCAAAACATTGTGTTTCATTGTCATGGAGGATGGATGGATTTTTTGGTAGTTCAAACCAAATTCTAGCAAAATTCAACCCTTGAGTCAAATCACCCACTAGTGCCAGGTCATGATACAATTTCGGCTGGTAGTTAGGATTATAACTCCTGAATTAAATGATCGGTATCTTCCAAATGAAGCTACTTCTTTCCATTGATTGTTCTCGAAGACTCTAGATATCTAGAATTTTCTCTCTTGTAAACTCTCCATTGTATACAATTGACTTTTTATAGGCTTGTATGTGAAGAAGAGCATAGAAGGAAATAAAAAATAAGTTTTTCCCCAATCTGGTGTATTTTCTATGTGTGTGTGACTGCATTTGAAATACATGCTCTGTTCTGAATTTTATTGTGTCCCCACTATAGTCTCTCTAATTTGTTTTTGGAGACATTTACTTTAAGGAATCATGGAGACATTTACTTTAAGGAATCATGGAGACATCATCTATGAGTGACATCATGGAGAATATGAATGGGGAAAATTTTTCGCTTTGGAAAGCACAGATGGAAGGCACATTGATCTTAAAACATCAATATTTTCCCATTAAGGGAGAAACAAGTAAACCTTCATCAATGACAAATGAAGAGTGGAACAAGCTTGATAGGAAGGCCATTTCCACAATCAAGAAGTATCTAGCAAAGAATGTTTAATTCAATGTGGATGGAGAGAAGACAACAGAAGCTTCATGGAAGAAATTACATGATTTGTATAAGAAAAACATAGCATAAAACAAGGTATTTTTGATGAAGAAGTTTTATAACCTCAATATGAAGGAGGGTGCTTTAGTTTTAGAGAACCTAAACGAATTCATCATCATTACCAGTTAACTTTCCTTTCTCAAAATTGTATTGGATGATGAAATTAGATCCATACTATTCATGTGCTCGATTCCAGATAGCTGGGATAATTTGATAGTTTCCATGATCACTTAAAATACTGCAGAGATCCTCAAGTTTGATGATGTTAGCGACAACTTAATGAATGAGGAGTTGCGACAAAAATACGTCATAGAAAATCAAGGAGGAGAAGCTCTCACTATAGTTGACAGTGGAAGGAAAATTGATTGAACTAGGAAAGGGTGTTCAAAGTCAAGAGGCATATCAAAATAAAGAAGAGGTATACTAACTTGCTTCCATTGTAGAAAACCAGGACACATGAAAAGAGAGTGTCGGATATGGAGGAAAGAACAAAAGAAGCAAAAATCAACCGGCTCAAATAAAAAATCATCCAACACAAATGAAGGTGAGACCATTGTTGTAGCTTCATATAGTGATGTTTTATTTACTGTTTCAATATAATAAGCATGCTTATATACTTCTAGTAGTAGCATTGATTGGAATCTTGAATATAGGGTATCCCACCATCCAACTCCATGCAAAAACAATTTTGTGTCATATGAAATCAGTGACTATGGTAGAGTACATTTGGGAAACAATCATTTTTGTAATATTGTTGGAGTGGAGATGTTTGAATCCAATCAATGGATGGCCATGATATCTTGTTGAAACGAGTTAGGAATGTTATAGAGATGTGCATGATCTTGATTTATGTGGGACAAATAGATGATGAAGGATGGTCCACTAGCTTTAGAAAAAGTGGCCAGAAAATCAGCAAAGGAGTGTTGGTCATGGCTAGAGGACTTAAGATAAGGACATTGTATACATTGAGAGAAACACCAAGAAAATAAAATGTGCCTGATGTTGAAAAAGAGGTAACCTCACCAAATTTATGGCATAAGTGCTTGAGAAACATGAGCAAAAAGGGCCTAAAAATATTTGTTGGCAAAAATCAGCTTCCAAATTTGAAATCCTATGAACTTGACCTTTGTGAGCATTGCATATATGGAAGGTAACAAAGAGTTTCATTTATGAGAGGAGGCCATGGAATAAAGTCAAATTTGTTATAATTGGTACATTCTGATGTGTTTGGGTCAGTCAATGTGAAGTCTCTAGGAGGAGCCTCATATTTTGTTACCTTCATAGATGATGCATCTAGGAAGGTTTGGGCCTATCCTATGAAAGTAAAAGATGAGGTATTTGAAATATTTCAAAATTTCCATGTTAATTTTGAAAGAGAGACTAACAAACTGCTCAAGTTCTTGAGGACATGCACCGATGCATAATATTGTTCCAATGCCTTCACGTACTATTGCAATAGGTCTGGTATAAAGAATGAGAATACTGTCCTTAGTACTCCTCAACAAAATGGTACTACAAAAAGCATGAATTGTACTATCATGGAGAAGGTGAGGAGCATATTATCAAATTTTAGGTTAGAAAATCATGTTTGGGTAGAATTAGCGAGGACAGCATGTTACCTCATCAAATGATTACCTGCAATAGCCTTGGATGGTGGCATTCCTGAAGAAGTTTGGACTGGTAATAAGGTAAACTACTCTGACCTGGAAATATTTTGATGTGAATCATTTTTACACATTCCCAACGAGCAAAGAACCAAATTAGATAATAAATCCATGAAATGCATTTTTCTTGGATATGTGAATGGTGATTTGGTTATTGTTTGTGGGATCTAGTTAAATGCAAAGTTATTAGAAGTAGGGATGACATATTTAATGAGTTGTTAGAAATGTTTAAGAGGGATATAGGTGATGTGGAGGTCAAGAAATCTATTGACATTTTTGTTGTGTAGCAAGAAAACATCCCACCATAGTAATAAAATAATGGACAACCCATTGAAAATGAAGGATAACCAGCTGAAAAATGATGGATATAATTATATTTTATTAACTAATGAACGTGAACCTCAATTTTTTTAGGAGGCTTGTGATGATGAGCATAACAAAGATTGTAAGAAAACCATGCATGAAGAAATGGACTCTTTGTTGGAGAACAAAACATGGGAGTGAGTAAATCTTCTGAAAGGAAGAAAATCTCTTCAAAACAAGTGGGTATACAAGATCAAGCATGAGGGTGAATGAAAGGTACAAGATAAAGGTTGGTGGTGAAGGGATTTTCTCAGAGATAAGGTATTGACTTTAATGAAATCCTTTCACATGTTGAAATTTCATCCATTAGAGTTATTCTTGGTCTTGTTGTTGCTTTAGACATGGAATGTGAATAGTTAGATGTGAAGACAGAATTCCTTGATGGAGAATTTGAGGAGATCTATACTTTAATGCTTTACTGCTGTAGGTGTATGGTTAACACTTTCCATATATAAAATTGGTTTCTTTGGATAAGATATTTCATGAGTTAAATATCATGCACAATGGATTGTTCAATAAACATTACTAAAGACTTCCATGCTAGTATGAAATACCAAGATCATATGCACAAGTTCAGATCTGGTGTATGTATAAAAACAAATATTAAATCCATGCCTGGGAGTGATGAATCATGAAGCGATAGTTGTGGAAACCACCTTATCAAACTATGGACGACCTTAACCCAAAACTTCAAGACTGCTGCTACACAAAAATCAAAGAGGAAAAACTTATTGCTTCTCTGCTGCAACCTCTATCACTGTACACCGAAATTTTGAGCACAAGAAAAAACTTCCAAAAACCGAGCTAAATCATCCTCCTTTACTGCGGCTCTGCTGCTGCCTTATATTAGTCTGAATTTCCTCAGTCCCGCCTGAAATTCAGAGCTCTTTTACCCACCGATTTTCCCTTCAATTAATGAGGTCGTTTGCTGGTTATAAATACAGATTTTTCCATGATTTTTTCACTAAGTCGACCTGTCATCTTTTTGCATTTTTAATTTTAAATTAGGATTTTATTTGGATCCGACTTGATGTGCATTTGTCTTTTTATTTTTATTTTCTTTTAATTATATTAGCCTGAGCCGACCTAGCATTTTGATCAAATTAATATTGATTAAAAATCTCCATTTAGTAAGGAGATAGGGTTGTTTTTAGGGCCATTTTCCTTAGCCATGTCAAAGGCTTCTTGAAGAACACAACTTCATCAAGGATCCAACAATTTTAGTATGTGCTTCTTCCAGCGTTCATAAGTGACGTTCATGGCTTCAAATGTAATGGCTTCAAACATTAATCAATGTGTGTGAGATCCAAATTCCCATAAGCAGAGAATACTCATCAAACATGCCATGTAATCTATATCAACAACCTTTGTCATTAAGGACTTCAACCTTGTCATCAATGCCCTCCAATGCCATGTCATCATACTTGCTCGTCATGTTATCTTCAAATGCCCACTGTATGGGTCATTTGGCTCATTAGGTGTCCTAATGCCCACATCTAAAGTCCTTGTGCTTTGCCATATCTTGCCATCATCAATTTGACCTTTGTCATTAATGTTGTTATCAATGACAATCATAGACAACCATATTCATCAGTTGTAACATAATGTAAAGTTACCAAAAATAAAAACTTAAAAAATCATGTCAGCTCATTAAATAAAAGTTATTAAAAGTAATTAAAAAAAATGGTGTATGCCTATAAAATAAAGAATTAAAACTTAACCCGAATCTATACAGCAAGAGAGGGATTAAATTTTTTGAGGTGTAATTTTTCTATAAAAAAATTAAAATAAAATAAATATTTACAACAAAAGAAATTGGATCTCTTTTGGTGCTTGATAGATATGGGTCTAAGATGGATCTATGCTGAAATATACCTCAATTATTAAAAGATTCACATAGTTCCCCTTTATCATACCTTCACACAAGCCTTTTGTAGCTATTGAGCTAGCAACGACACCCCATAATTTTCCTTCTCATGAAAGAAAACCGAGGCCCCCCTCTAATTTCTAGTTTTCAATTTTTTCCTCATTAATTCATATTATTGCAATTTGCTTAAATAAGACCGTGGTGTAAATGTTAGAACTTTTCAACCTTTTCCGATTTCTTTTTCTGGCTTGTTTTTCATAGAATACGGTATACATTTTAGATTAATTCTTGAAAAAGCATACGATAATTATTAAAATTTCACAATCTGTATGCCCTTGGTGTATTAGAGGATGTTGAATCCATTTATACATTAAAAAAATGATTTGGACACTTTAGAATTCATATTTTGGAAAAAAAATTAACTAGATTTCGATCAAAAATTCGATGTAAAGTCCAAAACATCTAAAAAATATACTACTCCTTAAATAAGTCATTGGCAAAGGTATGCTCATCGTTGACCTTCATCTTTGAAATCATATCCCGTGCTTTGGATTTCCACTAGATTCATCTAGAATTGTTATATTTTACCTTTGAATTGTCACTCACCCAAATGAGATCACTTAAATTATATAATCCTTGAGATGATTCTTGTCATGTCCTATCAATTATGTCCTCAGGTTTTACTTCCTTGAATTATTCATGAGCATGCAGGGCTCAACTTATTGCAATTGCAAAAGGTTTATTCTTTGCAACATTTTGCTCACTTGAAACCTTTCCCCCAATGACACATTGCAAGGATAAGTGTTGGCATTGCCAATAAAACCTTTTGAACATGAAGCTTTGTTTTGGTGCTTTAGAAGGCCCATGAACTTTTAGGGTCCAAACAATCTACAAAAAGAAATTGTGCCAGCATCTGTTACAAAAGGTAAGAAAATACACCATTCATTGCCATTTGATTAATATAACTACATAAAAGAATTTTTGGCATTCCTTGTGAGATTCCCATTGTTTTTTTAAGATTATTGAATTGATATGACAAATGAGCTCAACTCCAAATTTCGAGGCTTCATTTGAAATTATAGGTATTACCTATTTTTATATAACTCTTTTACCGACTTAACTCTATATGTTGCTTAGAATCCTTGCTTAGAAGGATTCTGGATGCAGGTAGAGGTACCATCTCATTACCATTATAGGTCAAACTGACTCTTTGTCTTGATTATATGGACATAATTCCAGTTACTCGAACTATGGTTACATATTCGAATGCAAAACCATGGGGAGGTACTTGGAAAGAAGGTGTTTTTATATATTTATATTTATGTTTATAAATGAAAGAAAAATGTCAAATATTACCAATTAAAATCGCAAGGGCGTCATTATATATACAACACAATTAATAGATGATGAAGATACTGAGGTGAATTGAGATTTATAGATTTGAAGTGTGATATCAAACTTGGTATAGTTTGCAGGTTGCAAGGTTGCCCCCAAGGCTACAATATTCCTTGGCTCACTTGCCTATTGGTATATTGAGATATGAGCATTGAGAAGAAAAGAATCATTAAGCCATTCGAGGGAGCGATGGTTTGTTATAAGTAGAGCACCTTTCCCAACTGAAGAAACAAATTTTAATCACAAACAACTATAATATTTATCGGAGCAATTTGTTTTTAATGAGGAAAGAAAAAATTGTTGTAAGATAAAGATTTAATGCCTTTTATTACACCTTTCTTTTTTTAAGTAAAGATGCTTTTTAATTAAATCTGATTTTGGGATGTGTACTATAGGGTTGTTCGAAATTGAATTCTTTGGCTCAAAGCCTATTAATGCAATCAAACTTTTGTGTCTTAATTTTTTTTTTTTTAACAAAATTTGTTTGTTTTCACCGTTTCATACATGTTCTTAAATATATTCATTGTTTATGTATGTCTTGATTTCAATATGAAATAACATATTGAAATAATTATATTGTTTTTTAAAGTTAAGCAGTTGGCACAACAAACATGTTATAGCAAAATTTCTAGAAGTATTTATTTCGCAGTACAAAATTACATATTATAGTTTAACTTATGAATATGGGTTTTGGGTTTCTTATTCTTTTTGTATATGAACAATTCAGAAGAGAAGCTACTAGAAGCTACTATTTGCATTGTAAATTTCCCAAATAACAAGTTTTGTAACCCTTAACTGGATGTTTATTCTTGATATATTTTTGATAGCAGAGACCAAGATAATATTTGAATTTGTGGCCTTTAAAGTATGGGAATGCACATTATAACGACATTCTACTACTGTAGGGGACTTGGAAGGGCCATTTAGTAATTGACGAAGATGTTGGTTATATGGGTTCCACACATGAAGCAATCATGCATACATGTGTCCAAACGCATTATTGTTTTTCCTCATTTGCTTAAATATGCTATATATGTAGTATTTATCCATCATATTTCTTCGCTATCAAAATATCTTTCATCTTTATTTGTTAAATTTCATGAGAGCTATCTGAAAAGAAGCATGTAGTGGAATTATCAAATCATTGTAAACTAAACAATGGATTCATGATAGTAATCTCACACAAATTGGACAAGTATTTCTCAGATTATCATTACATCAATCTTTATTAATTAATCAATAATACAATGGTCATACAATAAATAAAATTCGAATACTGTGGATAAGATTCGAATTCACCAACTCAAACTGACTTGTTAGCTAACTCAGGGTGGAAATAATTATAGTTGGAGCTCACTAGTTTAGATAACCAAATCAGTCTACAAGCAGTTAATTGATGATGGTAGGTGATGGTAGGTGAATAATGGCACCCACACTCCCATGAATCATGTAAACTGGCGCTAATCTAACTAACTATGATCTAACTGATGGTAACTGCAGCATAACAGAGCATGAATGATTACCTACCATAGGCAACTGAAGGTGACTGTTGGTGGCACTGAGATTGGGTTCCTATAATGTAGGGCTTGGTCCCTAGGGATCCTAAACTTATGCAATCAGATTTAGTAAGTGGCAGATATCCCTTAGATGTGTCCCCCATGCACTAGTGGGTGATGATATCCTCCTAAGGTAGGCTAAATGAATCAAATAGACTATGTGGGTAAAGGGAGGATTAATGTTGGAGCAGAGTCCCGCAGCTACAGGAAAAGCTGCCATTTTGGCGGAAAGACAGTTTGGTGAAGATGAAGAGATAAGGTGAAGCTACGACGCCGTAGCATGTTTCTAGCTGCAGAGCAGAGTCGAAAACCATGACTATTGAAATAGAGAAGTCAAAGAAGACGACAGTACCTGAGCGACCGAGAAAAGAGAGCTCAACCACTGCATTGAAGGCAGTGACGAAGACAGGAGGGCTCAGCTACCCTCATAAAGGAAAAGGAGCAACGAGGCCGAGGTATTGAAGACAAAGGACAGAAAACGGGAAGCGGTGCATAGTACCCATGGTCAGCGCCGGGAAGCATGGAAGACTACAGAGAGCAGTGGTGTGATGGAAAGCGTCTACCCCAAGTATAGATACGCCGACTGTCACTAGTTAGGGTTTGGGTTACTATTGGGACAGGCCCACAGTGTTGTAAAGGTGAGACCTTCGGGCCACCTATAAAGGGATGTAAATTGTATTGTAAAAGGTTGGCATTTTGGGCATTTTAGGCCATCCAGCTAGTCAGATTATCAATAGTCTATTAGCTTACTGTTATTTTGTATTGTAACAATCCGCAGGGATTGATAGAGAGAGAGAGAGAGAGTAAGAGCATATTGTAAGAAGGCAATATAGAGAAAGAGAAGAGATCTAGGAGAGAAGGGCTCCAGGCTGAGTGCGGAGTTACCAGGCTGAGTGCAGAGTTACCCATAAGATCTCTAGCTGCATATGCGGTGCAGCAGAACTGTGTACCTCTCTCAAGTTATAATATAGAAACACAGTTCTGTGGACGTAACTTCCATCCTGGAAGTGAATCACGTAAAAACTAGAGTGTTATGTGTTTGATTCATGTGATTGTATTTACTTGTTATATATGTCATTCATTACATGAACTTTGCTTACAGTAAATATATGTATGTGTATGTTATTCAGTTCATAGCATAATAATAGGATAAATGCAATTTGAAGTCTTTAAGCATTCTGTATAAGGGCCTATCTGAGTTTCCCTTAAGACAGTTAAGAGTCGCAGTACAAAACAGCTTTGTGCATTGTGTCCCGTAAGTTAACACCAGTAAGATAAGTACGCTGAGTCGCAGCGGTAGGATATCGCAGGGAGGCGATATCGCATCAGCAGAGGAGCTGCGGTGCGTGATACTGTGGGTTGAGGAGCAAATGTAGGACAGAGTTAGGTGTTGCCCCGGGTGAGGCGATGCGATAGAGGTTGGAGTCATTGCGAGCAAGGGGAAAACTGCGCATCACATCGAAGAAAGGAAAGAGCAGTCTCACGAGTTAATAAGGGCTGCGAGACGCGCATAGGATGCCATACAGAACCTAGTCGAGACACTTGAGTCCTCGACCAACCCATTAGGATCACTTCGGGTGAGACTTCAAGCCGCTTCGCGGACTGTCGCCGAAAGGGCCAGTGAGCTAGGGGTGTTGTTGGTTCATTATAGTAAACCCGGGTCTGCCCAGACGACCAACAAATGGTTTCGTTGCCAGTTTTGAACAAATTGAGCATAGATGTTCTATTGGCATCCTACTAGAGATGAACTCAACGAGTGGGTTGTGTCTAATGAGAAAGAGTTTGCTAAACGAGAGAACAAGATTCCTTGACTGAGCACAGAGGACTGGTTACAAAAACATATCGTTACAGACCTGCATGCGATATTTTTTGCGACCTTTGGAAACGAGCTTTGCGACTGGTTATCAAAGTTGATTGATAAGAACATATTCAAGAAGAAAAGAAACATCGTCTGGACACCGGAGCTGATTCAGATCGTGAAGAACCTTGATAATCCCATTACGAGGACAGTAGAATTCTGGCTTGCGAGTGTGCTAGAAGGCTTCGTCACAGAGTTTGCAGTCGACCAGAGAAAAAGCTTCAGTGAGGTTGAACGGTACTTCTTCAAAGGATATCGCGGTAAGTACCTAAAATCTTTAAACTTGTCCATTAAGATGCTATTATATGAAAAAGGAAGAATGGATTTAGTTTCAGATGAATAAGTTAAGATAGTAATGTCACAAGAGTTTGAAAGTGTTTTTGATGACATTGGACGTACACGTAATGGAAAGAAATACAAAGTAGATTTCAGATATCCCATATTTGAATATAGTTCAGATAGTACTAGACAACAAAGTCATAACCATACAGACAGAACAAAAGAGGGTATCCCTTACCACCCTTATACCCCACAGAAACAGATCGGGACTCAGAGCAATCCCGTAGGAACTCCATCTAGTAGTTCCCAGACAGTACATACTACCGCTACATCACCTCCACCTACACCGCCGAGTGGTAGTAACACAGCAAATCAACATCCACCACGAAGAAATAGAATGGGGGATGATATGAAGCTACCTATCTTTAAGGGTACAGGGGTAGAGGACCCAGAGCAGCATTGGTTTCTATGTGAAGCCGTGTGGACCATTAAAGCAATCAATGATGATAATGATAAACTTGTACAGTTGGTCACCACACTGAGAAAACGAGCCTTAACATGGTACATGAAGTATACCTCAGCGGTACCCAAAACACTTATCCAGGTTAGGACCGCCATGATTAAAGAGTTTAAGAAACCTAAGTCTAAGTCATAGTGCATTACAGAGCTCAAAGACATCAAACAGTTACCTACAGAGTCAGTGTGGGACTTCGATCAGAAATTTAAAGCCCTTATAGACCAAGTCAGCTTTGAGTTTGCACCAGAGCAGCATAAGGAATGGTTTATTACAGTGCTGCTCCCTCACATCAGACTACCATTAATGCAGCAGAAACTCCATATGCAGGATGACGCGTTGGATATGGCGATGAAACTAGAGGCTTCACCTCTAGCTGAAACTAGCACAGGTATGAAAAATCTGCAAAACCAGTTAGCTAATCTCACGATACAGATGCATGAACTTAAGAAAGGGAAAGAGGTTGCCCAAGACATATGGTGCGTAAAGTGCAAAGCACAAGGCCATACTAAAGATAACTGTCCAGTCTTTGTAGAATATCTAGCAACCGGGGCTCCTAACCCCTTACCACAGACCCATGGGTCGTGGTGTGAAATATGCAAAACAAGAGGACATCTACCTCACCAGTGCCCTCTACTTCAGAAGTACGTGCAGACACCTAAGAACTTATACTGCGTCTTCTGTAAGTCAGTAGGCCATGATGAACACGATTGCCGAGCCTATGATCTCATGGTCGGAGCAAAGCAAGACCTGTACAGAGTCCAATCAGAAACACAGGGTCAAGCAGCAGGGCTACAGCATGATCCGGCTTATGGTGGCCGTGGAGGAGGATTCAGAGGCTTTGGCCGTGGAGAAGGCTTTGGCCGTGGTCGCGGACCAGTCACTTGTTACAACTGTGGAGTTGTAGGACATTATGCTAGGGACTGTCAGAGCCCTACCACTACATGTAACTATTGCAAATATTACGATCACGCTATAGAAGATTGTCCTACCTTGATAGATAAGATCAGAGAACCTAAGTCAGCAGTACACCAGAACATCCAGTTTATTGCTGCTGAGCATGAGGAACTAGAACTAAGAGTCAACATTGTGACTCGCAGTGGTGTTTCCACCAATGAGACATCGCAGGTTACTGAAAATACCACAGGTCAAGAGTGGGTACGTAAAGCTCCTAACAAAGCAACACCACTTGACCTACAGAAGAACAAATAGACATTTCAGGAAGCTAAGACTTTATTTGATGACCCTATGCAATCAGGATCGCAGGTACTGCTATCTAGGGGCGTACTGCAACAAGCACCTTGTGGCATTAGCCCTGACTAGACATCGCAGGCTACCACATTGGGCGCTTGCGACGAAGACAAGTTAGCAGGAAGTGTACAATCCTTCCTGCGCAGTTGTTCAAAACTCGTGAGAAATGAGTAAGCTATTGGAGAAATTCAGCGCATCATAGATCAGTGTCAGCCATCTTCTTTCGTGATCAGTGCATAGCGCGCTGTTCATAGTATTAGGGGACATACAAGAACAGGAAGAGAGATGCGACTCACAGCACAGGTTGGAGAATTTGAAATGGACGAGGTCATCCTAGATCTGGGATCAGAGGTAAATGTTCTGACTAAGCAGACATGGGAATAGATGGGTAGCCCTAAGTTAGTCAGATCACCTATCCACCTCAGATTAGCTAATCAACAGAGGGTATCACCCCTGGGTCGATTATCACAAGTGCCAGTTGACATTGACGGAGTTCGCAGCTCTGCGGACTTTGAAGTTATAGAAATTCTTGGCGATAGTAGACCATATCCAGCACTACTAGGCATTTATTGGGCGATCTGTAACATGGCCATTATCGACTTAAAGAGAAGACAAATGACCTTTGAGGACGCGCAGATTCGGGTCATCGCACCGTTAGATCCTCTTCAGGGTCCTAGATAGATTGAACCTATCCGAGCAGAGGAAGAGGCACGTAACATGGACAGCCTCTATTAGATGACTGCGAACTAGAGCGACTACATCAATCCAACCGCAGAAGGGAACATTAGTTGGCGATGCGATAGCTCATGCGCATCGAATTCGGATGTTGGTCTAGAGAACTGGTAGAACAGACTTTATGAAGTCTTAGCGCGCAGATGCACGTATATGACTAAGTCACTGCGATGGATTGGTGCAGAGATCAACGAGATTCCATCATTTCATGGTATAACAGATATCCAGGACTTTCTCATGCAGTTTGAACAACAAATACCTCACGAGCAGAGAATTGCAGCTATGGACCTTGCAGTACAAGCTACACCTGCAAGATGGTGGTATACACATAAAGAGAATATCGCATCATGGGATGATATTAAGAGATTGATGGCAATCAGATTCCCTACCAACAGAGAGCATATCCAGCAGCAATACACAGGAGAAAGTGACCCCAGGACACACATTCAGACATGTGAATAGAATTGGTCGGACATTCCCGAGGATGAATGGGTTCACCGATTCATTCACACTTTAGACCCAATTCCACGGAACTGGTACACAGAGACTGAATTGTGCAAGGGAACAATTACATGGCCTCTTCTAATAGATAGCTTTCTACTCACCTTCACTTTTGAATCTGAGTATCCAAATGTTGATCAGGCCCTAGAGATAATAAAGGTTAAGATATTTGAGGGTTCTACCCTATCAGTACAAACTCAACCTGAATGGGCCATCCAGTTAGAAGATGCGCTTGAGTGCTACAATTTTGCAATAGAACCAGAGGAGGAGGATGAGGATCCTCGCAACATCAACTTTTAGGATTCAGAAGGGACTCGCGATGTTGACGGACCGAAGCTATAGACTCCAGAAATCATAGATCCGCTCAAGATTAAAAAGATCAATATTGGCATAGACACAAAACCAAAGTTTGCCTCTATTGGAGACTACTGGACCGATGAAACAGTTGGACAGATTGCAGACTTGTTACATGACTATCAGGACCTATTTCCCACCAAGTTCATAGAGATGAAGGGAATAGTCGGAGACCTGGGAGTAATGAGGATACCACTGAAAGAGGATGTTAGACCAGTCAAGCAGCATCCATACAGATTGAATCCGCGCTACAAAGAAAAAGTTAAGGATGAGATCCATAAGATGCTAGCAGCAGGCATCATTGAGCCCGTAGAAGAGAGCAAATGGGTTAGCCCCATGGTTGTCCAAGAGAAGAAAACCAAAGGAGACATCAGGATCTGTGTCAACTTACGTAAACTCAACGACGCATCGCTTCATGATCCATTCCCGACACCTTTCACTGATGAAGTATTAGACAATGTGGGAGGACATGAGGTCTACTCCTTCACTGATGGATTTTCAGGCTATGATTAGGATCCACCCAGAAGATCGCCATAAGACCATGTTTGCAATAGAATGGGGATCATTCCAGTATACGGTAATGCCCTTTGGTCTTAAGAATGCACCAGATATCTTTTCTAGAGTAGTAGTTGTTGTATTTAAGGAATACATCCATAAATTCCTAGAAGTTTATTTTGATGATTGGACTGTATTTGGATTAATTGAAAAGCACATAGGAGATTTAAGACTGATGTTAGAGAAATGTAGGCAGTACCAGATTTCTCTAAACTTGAAAAAATGTATATTCTGTGCGCCATTTGGTATTTTGTTGGGTCACATTGTTTACAAACAAGGCTTGATGGTAGATCCCGCAAAGATTGCCATCATTGTAAATCTTCCAGCACCCAACTCAGTCAAACAATTGAGAACAGTACTTGGTCATACCGGGTACTACAGAAAATTCATCAAGGGATACGCAAAGATCACAGCACCGATGGAAAAACTGTTAAAGAAAGATGTAAAATTCCTATGGAATGAGGAATGCCAGCAGAGTCTAAACACACTTAAAGAGAAGATGGTTACAGCACCTATCTTAATATTCCCAGACTAGACTAAGCCGTTTCATGTACATGTGGATGCATCTGGCATCGCACTAGGGGTTGTTTTAACGTAACCAGGAGAAGGAGATATCGATCATCCTATCGCATACTCCAGTAGAAAGCTGTCGACAGTAGAAAAGAACTACACCACGACGGAAAGAGAAGGCTTAGCTATGGTGTACGCGCTACAAAATTTCAGGCACTACTTGTTGGGTGCCTCGTTCAAGATGTTTACTGACCATTCTGCATTAAAGTATCCGGTCAATAAGCTAGTGTTAGGGGGGAGAATCTGCAGATGGTTACTCCTCTTTTAGGAGTATGATTTTGAAATCATTGTCAAACCAGGAAGATTGAATGCTAGACCTGACCATCTGTCGCAAATAGACTCAGGAGAAGAGCCAAGTAATCTAGAGGACAATTTTCCAGATGCACAATTGTTTTCTATTCAGATTGCAGATGAGTACTATGCTGATATCATTCACTTTCTCGCTACAGGAAGGGAACCTGAGGAGATTACCAAGAATCAAAAGAGGCAGTTAGTTGTTAAAGCAGTAGACTTCACCCTGATCGCAGGACAGCTATACAAGTTAGGTCTAGATGAAGTCCTGCACAGATGTGTGATGTTGCATGAAAAAGAGGCTATTATCAGAGAAGCACATTCAGGTACCGCAGGAGGTCATTTCGTTGGAAAGCCGACTACGTAGAAAATCCTGACCGTAGGATTATGGTGGCCTACGTTACATAAAGACGCTAAGGACTTTTGTAGATGCTGCGATATCTGCCAGAGGGTAGGAAAACCCTCACGGAGAGATGAAATGCCGCTGCGACCGCAGGTTACGTTGTGTGCATTTAACAAATGGGCTATAGACTTTGTGGGTCCTATCAACCCACTGGGAAAACGAACTAGTGTGAGATATATCATCACTGGAACAGAGTACCTCACCAGGTGGGTAGAGGCCAAAGCAGTAAGAAACTATGATGCTGCTACAGCTGCACAATTCATTTTTGAAAACATCATCACTAGATTTGGATGCCTAGTAATTTTGATGATCGATCAAGGCACACACTTCTTGAATCGCACCATTGAGGCCTTGACGGAAGAATTCCAGACACAGCACCATAAGAGCACTCCCTACCACCCGCAAGCTAATGGTACGGTGGAGGCCTTCAACAAGATTTTAGAAAATTCTCTTACTAAGATATGCAACAGCCAAAGGAATGATTGGGACCTCAGAGTTAACGCTGTATTATGGGAATATAGGACTACATGCAAGAAACTTACAGGACACACACCTTTTAGCTTGGTGTATGGACAGGAGGCTGTTATGCCTATGGAGTATATCCTTCCCAGTTTAAGAATTGCTCAGATCACTGAAATGGCTGATGAAGACACGGTGCATGAAAGGCTAGCGTAGCTGCTTGCCTTAGAGGAAGACAGATTCATCGCTGGATTCCATCAGAAAGTGCAGAAGGCACGAGAAAAAGCTTGGCATGACAGGCACATTAAGAGTAAGACTCTTCAGATTGGAGACCTAGCACTCCTCTATGACAGTAAATTTACTAAGTTTCCAGGGAAGTTCAAGACACATTGGTTGGGGCCATATCAGATACCGCAAGTCACAAAGGGAGGCGCCGTTCAGCTCAGCAAACTGAATGGGGAGCTTCTTCCCACGATGATCAATGGAAGTAGACTTAAGCTTTATAGTGACAGCCACTCCACCTCTCAGCCCTAATTCAAAGTCGTGAAGGTGCATATGTCCAGTGTAGTTGAAAGGAGGCATCACACCGAGAATTAGTCTACACCGACAGGTATTCTAAGTATAAGGAATTGCATAAGGACGGTTCATTATGATTTAAAAAAAAAAGACATGTGTAAGTTTGTTTTGAGCAAGTGATGCGGTGTGGCATCGCAGCAACGCGATGTTTCTCCGTGCCACATACCCAGTTTTGTAATGAGACAGAGGGCTAGTCAAGTCACCGTCTGACAGGAAGTTAATGAGGAAATGACCGGTATACCTTACCGTAGATTTGGCACAGCATAATAAATTTTTCCAGATTTGGCAAATCTTCGACGAGACTGGCGCCTGCACACACACGTTTCGAGGAAAATTGATCAGATTTCAGCATTTATTAAGGATTGGAATGACGGGTGTGGTCTCTTCCAAGCAATTAATACAACCGACGGGTTCAGTCTAGATGACCGTTGCGTCTGGGATTACCACCTTCAGTATAAAAGTAGAAATTATTCAGTCAGGAGGGTTACTTTTGCGAAGAGCCGAGAGCTATAGAGTGCAGTGTTAAGTTTCCCCTGTCTAGAGCTAATTTCAGTTACAGAGTGCTGTGATTTCCAGATTTTGCAGCCATTGCCAATCCAAAGTATAACACTGAGTGGGTTCTGTCAGAGGACGAACCTCTAGAAGCGATTTTGGAAAGATTCGAGCGTGGAGGCCTTACAGTTGCTATGACCACGCCAAGTTCATCACAGACCGGACAACGACCAGGGATGAGGAGCCAAACTCACATAAGAGAAGAATCCAGTCTGGAGCTGGATGAACAAGTTCATAATGCAACCTACTACATCATACCACGAGTTGACGGCGCACCAGAGGTAAAAATTCCCAAGAGTGGTAAGTTTCCTGTTCCTATTCCATAGATTGATTCTCGAGTAAAGGAGGATGGAGATCTATTAGGATATGCCGTTGCTTCTAAATTTGTAGATTATAACCTGGGAGATAGTAAGAAATACCCTCACTTCCAGCCAGATCAGTACCTTACAATTTAGAAGAACCCAAGGACAGGTGTAGATGAATATGTTCCCATGGCACATGTTTAGGTTCTTGAGCGATCAGGTCTGCTCAATCTGTTAAGAATACCACATTCTGGATGTGGCGCAGAGCTTAATGGCGTGGTGCGCATCTTACTGTCATGCGTACATGGGGGTTACCTCTGGCTTGGTCACAAGGTCGACTTGAACATCGACCTGATACACCGCATTACCGGCCTGTCCAAGACTGGTCAAGTCCCAAAGACAAATACAACAAGAAAATCCAAGGACTCCAAGCTATCACCAACCCTAGTCGCCAAGTATAAACTGCAGCGAGGAGGTAGGGCTTACGACATTGCAAGCTTAACAGACGATACCTTTAGATTTATAGCTAGTCTGCTTGCAGGTAGACTGTTAACCATGGTTCACCCTAAGGAAGTCACAGGATCAGTAATTAACCTGGCCATACAAGTTGTAGAGGGGGAATAGTTCAATTGGTCTTTATTTTTGTTAAATATGTTTCAGCGAGATTGTTTGCAAGCTTAGGATGAGGCAACCCACCCCTTCCATTTTTCATGGTTGCTGATACTCTATGCATTCGTCAGATGGAAGGAGCCGCCCCATACACAATTTCGACAGCTAGCGAGTGGCGAGCCCAGAGGTATGCGCTACACAAACTTATGGGAGACTAGCAACCCAGCCAAGAAAAAGGTCAATGCGATAGTATTCTATGAGTACTATAGGCTGCTGAGGAACGTCATCGAAGAAATACCATGGATCAGCAAGGAGGTCGTGGACATATATGATGATCGGTTCGATGTTATGGTGGACCGCCATAGATTTTACCTGAGGCCAAAAAGGACTAAAAGGGACGATTGGGATAACGGTTTTTTCAGGATGACAGCGAAGGATATCGAAGGCATCATCAAGGAATTTTATGCTGATTGGAAGCAAGCGTTAGAAGACACCACACCCCTACCATCAGGCACTGCA
>LPNX010514773.1:36397-52586 GCA_001517045.1 Pseudotsuga menziesii
TTTGGTGAAGATGAAGAGATAAGGTGAAGTACGACGCCGTAGCATGTTTCTAGCTGCAGAGCAGAGTCGAAAACCATGACTGTTGAAACAGAGAAGTCAAAGAAGACGACAGTACCTAAGTGGCCGAGAAGAGAGAGCTCAACGACTGCATTGAAGGCAGTGGCGAAGACAGGAGGGCTCAGCTACCCTCATAAAGGAAAAGGAGCAACGAGGCCGAGGTATTGAAGACAAAGGATAGAAAATGGGAAGCGGTGCATAGTACCCATGGTCAGCGCCGAGAAGCATGGAAGACTGTAGAGAGCAGTGGTGTGACGGAAAGCGGCTACCCCAAGTATAGATACGTCGACTGTAACTAGTTAGGGTTTGGTTTACTGTTGGGACAGGCCCACAGTGTTGTAAAGGCGAGACCTTCGGGCTGCCTATAAAGGGATGTAAATTGTATTGTAAAAGGTTGGCATTTTGGGTATTTTAGGCCATCCAGCTAGTCAGATTATCAGTAATCTGTTAGCTTACTGTTATTTTGTATTGTAACAATCCGCAGGAATTGATAGAGAGAGAGAGAGAGAGTAAGAGCATATTGTAAGAAGGCAATATAGAGAAAGAGAAGAGATCTAGGAGAGAAGGGCTCCAGGCTGAGTACGGAGTTACCCAAAAGATCTCTAGCTGCATATGCAGTGCAGCAGAACTGTGTACCTCTCTCAAGTTATAATATAGAAACACAGTTTTGTGGACGTAACTTCCATCCTGGAAGTGAACCATGTAAAAACCAGAGTGTTATGTGTTTGATTCATGTGATTGTATTTACTTGTTATATCTGTCATTCATTACATGAACTTTGATTACAGTAAATATATGTATGTGTATGTTATTCAGTTCATAGCATAATAACAGGATAAATGCAAGTTGAATTCTTTAAGCATTCTGTATAAGGGCCTATCTAAGTTTCCCTTAAGACAGTTAAGAGTCACAGTACAAAACAGCTTTGCGCATTGTGTCCGGTAAGTTAACACCAGTAAAATAAGTACGTTGAGTCGCAACGGTAGGATATCGCAGGGAGGCAATATCGCACCAGCAGAGGAGCTGCGGTGCGCGATATCGTGGGTTGAGGAGCAAGTGTAGGACAGAGTTAGGTGTTTCCCTGGGTGAGGTGATGCGATAGAGGTTGGAGTCATTGCGAATAAGGGGAAAATTGTGCATCGCTTTAAAGAAAGGAAAGAGCGGTCTCGCGAGTTAAGAAGGGCTGCGAGACGCGCATAGGATGCCATACAGAACCTGGTCGAGACACTTGAGTCCTCGACCAACCCATTAGGATCACTTCGGGTGAGACTTCAGGCCACTCTGCGGTCTGTCGCCGAAAGGGCCAGTGAGCTAGGGGTGTTGTTGGTTCATTATAGTAAACCCGTGTCTGCCCAGACGACCAACAATTAATTAATCGTAACACCCCCCCTTAATCCTAAATTTGGACAACTTGGGTCGTGGCAACTGGGCCAAGATTCATCCATACAATCTAAATGAAAATAAAATACTCCTTAATAAACAAGGAAAATGTGGAAAACCTCATGGGAAACCCCTCCGTCAAAATAAGCAGGAAATCAAGAATGAGTCAAGACTTTACACCAAGAAGAGATCTAAGGTAAACAAATATATTTTCGGTGAAGGACTTGGTAAAAATATCTGTAATCTGATCCTCTGTAGGGAAGTAATGTAGTGTGATAGTCTTGTCATGCACTAGCTCCCATGTGTAATGCATGTGAACTTCAATATGCTTTGTCTGTTGCTTCTGAATTTGATTGTTGGATATCTTTATGGTACTTTGGTTGTCACTATAGATGTCTACTAAAGGTGAAGCATGAATCCCAAACTCTGTCAAGATTCCATGCAGCCAAACTACCTGAATAGTTGCATTCACATCCCCACTATACTCTGCTTCTGCTGAATAGAGTGCAAGAGTTGCTTGCTTCTTACTAGACCAACAAATTGGCCTAGATCCCTACATAAACACAAAACTTGAATTGGATTTCCTATCATTCCATCTCCGTCCCGGTCTGAATCTGTGAAGCCAATGAGATCTAACGATGCATCAACTGTATAATGGACCCTATAGTCTCTAGTACCCTGCACATAGTGCAAGATGCACTTTGTTTCCTTCCAGTGTAGCTCATGTGGCTCATGCATGTATCTGGTAGCATCAATTACAACATAGGATATATCTGGTCTTGAATGTGTGAGTTATAGAAGGCTCCCAATGAGCTGTCTGAAAAGAGTGTTGTCAACCAATGGTGTAGAACCACCTTCTTCTAGCCTGATGCCAGATAGGAATGGAAAAGGGGATGCTTTAGAGTCTTAAAAAGTTACACAACTTGACAAGAACCTAAAATTGTTCTCGTTTTTGGAGGATCCATTTTAGTAGTTGTTTTTACCTCTGCTTCGAAAAATATGTATATTGGTAGCACCATTTTTCATTTTGAGCCATTTTTTTGGATTTTGAAAATTCTTGGTCATAAAAAAAGAATAATTTGTATTTACAAATGGGTTTTTTGAAATTTTTGTACTGAAAATATACACAGTTTTTATTTTTTTAACATTTAGAAGCTAGATATGACAAAAAATATATACATTTTGGAAGTTTCTCCTTAAACTTTTCTTTTTAAATAAATCATTTTTTGGGGCTAATTTGTAAAAAAGATGAGAAAATAAAGACAATTCAAACCATTTTAAAGGTATTTTTCACCTATTTTTAACCTATTTTGAATTATTTTATGTATAAAAATGACATGATTTAACATTATTTTCCATAAAGTGGTGATTCTCATAAACTTAACAAAAAATATACCATACATTTGTAATTAACATATTTAAAACATAATATTTAATATCAAAATAAAATATTAAAGTCAAAACATTAGAAAAAAATATCCTATAAAAAATTGTGAAATTTGACATTTTCCTCAGTAACATAAAACTAATCAAGAATATCAAAAACTCAATTTTAACAATTTATATACTTACATTTTATTTTTAAATTTATATTAAGTTGACAAAACCATATGAAAACATTTAAACATCATAAAAAAATTAAAACAAATATAAATAATAATAATAATAAAAACATATTAACAAATATTTAACTTTTAAAAAATTATTGGAAAAAATATATTTAAGTTTTAAACAAATACATATTAACAAAATACTAAAGTAAGTTTGAATAGTTTAAAGCGGTAGTGCCATTCCCAAAATCGCCCCCCTTAACAACTTTTTCACCCTTTATAATATTTATTTATTTATTTTTAAATATTTTGTTATACTAACATATTATTTGGTTTTTTTAACATTGTTTTATAGTTTAAGTTTTATATTTTATAATTTATATTGTTTTAGATTTTATATATTTTTTTAAATATTAAAAAAAATATCGTATCAAAAAATTGTAAATTTTGATATTTTTCTTGACAACATAAAACTAATAAAAAGATAAAAAAATCCTTTTTTAAAAATCGATATATTTTTTGTTTTTAAATTTACAATAAGTTGAAAAAACCATATGAAAACATTTAAACCTAAAAAAAACAAATATATAATAATAATAAAAACAAAAGTTAAAACAAAACATATGAAAATATATATATATTTTTAAACAAAACATTGTGGAAAATATATATAAGCTTTAAACAAATACATATTAACAAAATAAGAAATAAAGTTTAAAGAGTATAAAGGGGTGGTCCGATTCTAATAATCGCCCCCCTTAAGAACTTCCTCACCCCTATTTATATATAAATATATAAATATATATATTGCTTATACAAAAGCCACAAAACCTTTTAAGATTTTTTTTTTTTCATTTTTTTCTTTTATTTTTAAAATATTTTGTTATACTAACATATTATTTGGTATTTTTACGTGGATAGACGTTTTTATTTGATATTTGGGGTGGATTACGGCCAAAGATTTTTCATCTATGAACGAGGATGATTCTATGGATAAAAGTGTACTGTCCATTGATTCTATGGCATTAATTCAAAATAAACAATAATAAAAAAAGAATATAAAAAATAATTGCTACCTAACTAATGAATGGATAACTGGTAGCAATGCATGGATAACTCATAATTGATGAATGCACAACCAACAACTAATGACATGTAACTAGAATGTATTGTTTCCTATGTTATGTTGTTTTATAGTTTAAATTATATATATATTAAAGTGGATGGGATCCCAATTTTACACCATGGCTACATCCACTTGGGAAAATATCTTATACTGCTTACATAAGTATACATGAACTTGGGCATCATTAATCATGCATGGATAACTCATAGTTGATGAATGGACAACAAACAACTCATGACATATAACTAGAATGTATTGTTTCCTATTTTATGTTGTTTTATAGTTTAAATTATATATCTATATATATATTAAAGTGGATGGGATCCCAATTTTACACCATGGCTACATCCACTTGGGCATCATTAATCACGACAAACAACTCATCAGCCTAATATTTCATTACATACAAGGGCTCCCAAGGAGTGTCCCCTGTGATTAGAACCCAGGTGGAGAGTGCAACAACCAAATCTCCCAACCACCCAAACTACACCCAATGGACAAAGATATATATATATATATATATATATATATATATATATANACAAGAATATATAAAAAAAACTCTATTTTAACAATCCATATACTTACATTTTGTTTTTTAATTTACAATAAGTTGAAAAAACCATGTGTAAAAACATTCAAACATCATAAAACTGATAAAACAAATATATAATAATAATAACATCATAAGTTAAAATAAAACTTATTAAAAAATAAATAACTTTCAGACAAAACCATCTCAAAATAAATATATAAATTTTAAACAAATGCATATTAACAAAATAATTAAAAATTTTGAATATATATTGCTTATACAAAAGCTACAAAACCTTAAGAACTTCATCACCCCTTATATATATTGCTTATACAAAAGCTACAAAACCTTTTAGCTTTTGTACTTTTATTTTTTCTTTTGATTTTAAAATATTTTGTTTTACTAACATATTATTTGGTTTTTTAATATTGTTCCATATTTTATGATGATGGTGGTGGTTAACTTCCCCAAGGCCAAAAGTTGGTCTATTAAACCTAAAGAAAATAATTATTTAGTTTGTTTTAAAATTGCATTTCTATGCTCAAAGAGTTTGGAGAGAAATCGGTATTGCAATAAAGATTATGGAACTAAGCTCTAATGTGGATGTAGGCAAGACACTTTAAGAGGAAGTGATTTTCATCCTCTATTGTTTTATAGTTTGTTTTATATTTTATATAATTTTTTTAAAAATTTGTTATTTTTCATCAATTTTAATATTGTTTTGTGTTTGATATGGTAATTTTTTTAACTTATTATTTTTTAAATGTTTTGTTCTAGTTTTAAATTGAATGTAAGTTTTAAAAATTTTAAAAAAAATATTTTTCTTTTCAATTTAATTATATTTTGATGTTTTTTTTTATAATTATTTTTTGTTATTTTATTGTGTTTAATGTGTTTAATGTCTTTTTTAATGAATTTTTGCTTTTTTATTTTATTATTAGGATTTTTTATTCAACAATGTGCTCCTCGTGTCAAAAATTCATTTATTTTATATAGAAAGAGTGGTCTAATAATTTCTAGAATAATTTTTGTTTAATATAGTGCAATTTTTATATAGTGTTACTAAGTGGTTTAACAAATATAATTTTAAATTGTGATAAAATGATACAATTATGCATTTTTTTGAACTATTGTGCTACCAATAGCATCAATTTTCAATTTGGGGCTTGATTTTAAGGTTATTGTAAATAACAAGAATGATTGTTTTCTTCCATGTCCACATTTTTAGGCACCCCAAAAAATTGATGCAAATGGTAGCACCACTTTTTGATTTGGAGGTGTTTTTAGGTGTTTTTTTCATAAAAATATGAGTTTTTATGTCTAGAGTTTTCGTTTTGAGTTTAAATTTCTTGTTAAGCTGTATAATATGTTTCTTCCATGTAGAATATTTTAAGCAAATCTTATGAGTATCTAAATAGCCGAAGTCTTTTGACTTACTTTGAGACCAATGAACTGTCTCAACAGTCCTAGATTTGTCTTAGTGAATGCTTTACTCAAAGCTGAGTTGATGCTTCTCAATCCAGTAGTAGAGTTGTTAGCAATGAGGAAGTCATCCACATATAGGACAATCAACAATAATGAGCCCTCTTTCTACTGCATGTAAACATTGCATTCAGATTTGCATCTCTCAAATTTAAGTGACATGAGAAAGGCATCCATCTTGGAATACCATTCCCTTAGGGCTTGTTTGATCCTATAGAGATATTTCCTCAGTTTGCATACTAAGGATGAATCTTTAATGTACCCCTCAGGTTGTTTCATGTAGATCTCCTCTTTCAGGTCACCATGGAGGAAGGCACTCTTCACATCCATGTGATGTACCTCCTCCCTCCTTGAAGCTGCAACTGCCAAGAATAGTATGATGGAGTCCATTCTTTCTACTGGAGCGAATGTCTCATTGTTGTCCATCCCATGGACTTGTGAGTATCCTTTTTCCACTAACCGAGCCTTGTACTTGGTTGTGGTTCCATCGGATGTTAGCTTGGCCTTGTAGACCCATTTGCACTAGACTAAATCCCCCCCAAGAGAAAAGGTGACAAGGTCCCAAGTTTTGTTGTCTTGTATCGAATCAAATTCCTCATCTATCATTTCTTTCCATATTGGATCATGGAAGGCCTCTTTGAATGATTGAGGATTTGATCCTATCATCATGAAACACCTCTTTGGGAGAAGAGGATCTGAATGGGAGAGTTCAACATGTTCATTCTCATACTGTGTAACAAACCCAACTTTCACCTTAATAATTACAGAGAAAAAGAGGTATAAATTTTTTGTAAAACATCTTTTAGATTTCAAAGAATGCTAATGCGAAAGATTATTTGTCCTATCAAAGAGGAACAAAATAATGATATTTAATTTGATATGATAATATGGAAACTAAGTTCAAAACCATAGTTAAAAATGATCTCTTTGCAAAACAAATTTTAAGTTTAATTGAATGCAACCAAATTGTAAACAAAATTTCCTCTGAATTCATACAATCATTATTTGTCTTTTCACAAACTATAATTCTATCCTTAAATGACAACTTTAAAACCTTTGTATTTGTTTTCTCTTCTATATATAAAAAGGGATAATCATAAACCATACCTTAATTCAATCACCATAATAATGATCTATTAAAGAATAATAATATTTTCCCTTTAAAACAAAAGATATTATTAAGAATAAGGGTCTAAGATAAACTTACTAGATAAGTTCCCACTCATATTAATTTAAATGTATTTTTATTGTGAGATAATATCTAATGAACTTATTGAACCTTCACCCATACATAAACTATATTCATTATCCATAAATTATTATCTATAACACAAGCGCAAAGTAGTAGTATCTATAATTAGATAACGTTTCCATAACCATTCATTGTGTGCAAATAGGAAAATGGACATTTTTTCAGCAATTAAAATTTGGAGAACATTTAAATTGGGTCAAAATACAATAACAAAGCACAAAGAAAAAAAGGAACAACAATATACATGGTTCGTCCAACTACTGCAATTCATTTGCCTTATCCCCAAATCTCTCTCATAATCTCTCTCATAGACAACAATAACAATTTACTAATTAACCTTATTTGTTTAAAAGAAAATATTAAACTGTTACAACCACTGTCGCACTTACATGCTAACCAAAAATGGTATGCTAAGTGAAATAGAACTTTATTTTAAGGTTCAAGAAACTACCCAACACGAAAGAGGGAGAGACAAAGTCTAATCTCTTGTCTTGCCTCCTATCTCACTTAACCGAATTCAAACAGTAAATCAAAACTATTTCTCATAAATCGTGGTTGCTAGAGAAAGAATGCATTAAATAAAACAAGAGACAACTTGATATAGGGCTGGCACTCTTCGTGAAGAAGCCGCCCGCCCTTTTACTTTTTAAAATAGTATTATAGAATCAAGCTGGTCTTTCTATACTGGGTCTGCCAAATATTCCCTAGCATCATAAAAAAGTGTCACAGGAGTGACGAGGTCCCTGCCGAAAATGATGAGAAGTATTTGTCATTGTTTGTGTTTGCGAATATTGAACCATACACAGTTTGTATGAATATCCTCTTCTACCTGCCATCTTTGCTAAGGATCCTCCCAACAAACTTTAATCTTTGTTAAGGATCCTTGTAACAAACTTTCACTATTACAATACAGACAAATTACTAAGCAAGAGATCCAGAGAGAGGACAGTTGACTATAGGGATTGGACAAATTACTAAGCTGTAGGGATTGACCATCACGATTTTAAAATAATTCCCCAAGGATGATTATGTGTGCCCTTCATATGGCGACATGCATTGCCACTCAGAATTTTAAAAATATCAAAATATAATATGCTTGCCTAAATTTACGCCTATCGGCGTATTGAGACACATTATTAATTTAATGTGGTTGTTGCTAGTAACCGGTGCGTGCATAGACATATCTACAAAGTATTAATAGAAATAATATTGTTGATTTAATTATAATATATAATAAATAATATTAAATATATTTATGACCATTTTATTTAATTAATATAAAACATAATATACTTAAAATATTATTGATACAATGTCCTTCTGTATAGTATATATGAAAAATATATCATGAAGTTAATTATATCCAATATTTATTATTCACATGTTATAAACTAACCTAATAACAGATATGATCACAAATTCATAATGTAACCTAGCCATAATGTTCCATACCATGTTATTGATGTACCAAGTCAGCATATGTTCATTATTATTAGAATGAAGATGATCGACGTCACAATGTGACATAACCAACGTTTTTCTCTTGAGTATGTATTGTGTCGCAAAACATACGAAGATGTGACATGAAACCCTTGCAAACTGTGACAATGTGACATAGCCTTTGTTTAATTTCACAACGTGACAAATACGTTGGGGAACGCAAGCATTGAAATACTATGTAGGAGATTCACAAAGGGTTATGATAAATTACATCATTCGTCACATTGGAAACAACTATACTTCTGATTATGTTGGGATGCAATGTTCATGATGGTTTATGTGTCTTTACTACAAACCACATTGGTTATGATAATATATGGTTGTGTTGTTCAAAATATGGTTAATGGTCAAAATAATGATGTGAAACTAATGAAATATAGTATGTTATTTATATAATTTTATTAAAGTAAACATAAAATAACGAGGTTATTTAGACACATTAATTAATTTAATGTGGTTGTTGCTAGTATTGAATATGGTAATTAACAAGAAGGTATTTAATTCACATGTTATAAACAAATGTAATAAAGTATATCATCACAAATTCATAGTAACCTAGCCATAATGTTCCATACCATATTATTGATGTACCAAGTCAAGATATGTTCATTACTACGTTTTTATCTATATTATGTATTGTGTCACAGAACATATGAAGATCTGACATCAAATCGCGAGCCAAATTGTGACAATGTGACATACCCTTTCTTTAATTTCATAATGTGACTGAAATACATTGGGGAATGCAAGCATTCAAATACAGCGTCCGAGGTTTCCAAATGGTTATGGTAATCTTCATTGAAAATGTCACATCGCAACGTTAGAATTTTTGATCAAAGAATAATATGTTGGTGAAAGGTTTGTCACATCGCAACATTAGGATTTTTAATCAAAGAATAATATGTTGGTGAAAGGTATTATTAGATTCTAATAGTACAAAAGCTGTGTAATTGTCATCTTGCATTATCAAATCGTTCCCTAATCGGTTCTGTGAGATTAAGTAATTCATTGTAATGTTGGATTGTAAGTTTTTTTCATAGTTGGGTCTAGCTATGTATGCAATGGTTTTCATGTTCTATTTCGACATACATAAAGTATTGTTAGAAATAATATTGTTTAATTAATTTTAATAAATAATATCATTTATTTATTACCACATTATTTAATTAATATAAAACATTAAATAAAACATAATATATGTAAAATATTATTAATACAATTTTTTTCCCTATAATATATATGAAAAATATATCAGGAAGTTAATTATATCCAATATTATTTATTTTATATGTTAAGCATACTTTATTATTTAATACATTCACATTTGCTTATTTTAATATCGATTTGTAATTAATTACATGATATCATTTAAATACTTTGTCGCAATATTACAATTAGTAAGACATATCACAATGTGACAAAACCCTTGATCAATGTCGCTAATGTAACATAATTGTGATAAACATCACAATGCGACAAAACGCTTATTAAACGCCCACTCTCGCATTATTAATGTGTCACATCTTTGTTTGTGTTGACATATACCAACCAAACACTGTAACAAACCATGGTTTAATGTCGCAATGTGATATAACCCTTGATAATGTCATAGTGAAACGTAAACCTTGATAAACATCATAATGCGACATAACATTATGATATGCAACATAAACTGTGTTAAACGCCACAATGCAACATAATGCTTATTAAACATCCACTATCACATTATTAATGTGTCTCAAAATTACTTATTTTAATACCGCTTTGTAATTAATTACATGATATCATTTAAATAATTTGTCACAATATTACAATTAGTAAGACATATCACAATGTGACAAAACCCTTGATTAATGTCGCTACTGTAACAGAACTGTGATAAATGTCACAATGCGACAAAATGCTTATTAAACGCCTACTCTCGCATTACTAATGTGTCACATCTTTGGGTGTGTTGACATATACCAACCAAACACTGTAACAAACCATGGTTTAATGTCGTAATGTGATATAACCCTTGATAACGTCAAAGTGAAACTTAAAACTTGATAAACATCATAATGCGACATAACATTATGATATGTAACATAAACTATGTTAAAGGTCACAATGCGACATAACGCTTATTAAACGTCCACTATCACATTATTAATGTGTTTTCCCTATGGTTGTGTTGACATATACCAACCAAACACTGTAATAAACCATGGCTTAACGTTGGAATGTGATATAACCCTTCAGAACGTCGAAGTGAAATATAAACCTTTAAAAGCATTACAATGCGACATACATTCTACATTGCTATGTAGAATGTGGATGCTTTAAACCATTTTTTTTGTCAAACGTCTCTCTCTCTCTCTCTCTCTCTCTCTCTACATATATATATACGAATAAAATTCTTAGAGAAATTTTCTAAACATCCAAAGACACACTATTAACGTCATAGTGAAACATAAACCTTGATAAATATCACAATCCAACATAACATTCTACATTAATATGTCGAATGTGGATGGTTTCAACCATTTCTTTTGTCAAACAACTCTCTCTCTCTCTCTCTCTCTCTCTCTCTCTCTATATATATATATATATATATATATACATATATCAAGATAATTCTTAAAGAAATTTTCTGAACATCCAAACAGACATTATTAATGTGTCAAATATTGGACATTATTACAATGTGACATAACCTTGGCGAATATCACAATGTGACACAACCCTTGATGAATGTCGCTAATGTAACATAACATGTGATAAACGTCACAATGCGACATAATTGCCATGTCGCATTATGGCTATGTTGAGTAATGTGGTAATGTGACAATATGTAAGTCGTTGTCATGTTGCACAATGATTAGGTGTAGTGAAATTTTCAGGTGTTAAGTTTGTTTTGACATAAACGAAGGGTTATGTTCGATTGCGTTGTTTCTGTATGAATATATTGTATTATGGTTATGTTAATTAATGTGGTTCATTGCATTACAACATTAAAAGTAATTTCATAAGAGAATTATATGTTTAATGTATGAAGTGCTATGGTGGATCATCATAGTGAGTGAGCATCAAGTTGAATTGTGACATTGTTGTATGGTCATGATGGTTACTGGATTTTTGTTACATGATGCCATTAATTAAATTGTTTTGTAGTAGTTGGGTTTAGTTTTATTTTGAATTTCTTATTGGATTCTGAAATCGATGAAGGGCTATCTTGGATTCTGATGTTCATTGCTGCTTATGGTGTCTTGTGACATGCGGTGTATAGAAAGTCATCATAAATTACAAGATCGTTAATTATGTTGTTTTCATTTGAACAAGGCATGAATGTCAATTATGGAGAAAATATGGACTATCTTTGTTATTTCAAGTGGGAATAATTGTTATATAATCTGCAATGTTTGTAGTGAGATGTTTTCGTAGACTGTAATACTGCAACAGTTGTTTAATTGATGTTTATTTAATGTGAAACTAAATTATTTTCTAAGCAGTTTCAGTTCCATATATTTTATGATTTGTGAATATTTATGAAAAAATACAAATTTTAAATGAATACAAAAAGAAACAATTTCAATATAATAGTAAGCAATGCATCCATGAATATGATGTAAATGAATGTATGGATTGTTAAAATGAGGGAATCTAGGAATTTAATTGCAACAATTACATATATTATTTATACTGTTACTTGAGAAAGTGAAATATTGTATTGATTATTTAAATTGTAATTTGACATAATGCTTATTAAACGCCCACTGTAACAAACCATGGCTCAACGTCGTAATGTGATATAACCCTCGATAACGTCATAGTGAAACGTAAACCTTGATAAACATCACAATGCAACATAACCCTTGACAAATATCACAATGTGACATAACCCTTGATGAATGTCGCTAATGTAACATAACCTGTCATAAACATCACAATGCGACATAACGATTATTAAACGTCCACTGTAACAAACCATGGCTTAACGTCGTAATGTGATATAACCCTTGATAACATCACAGTGAAACGTAAACCTTGATAAACATCACAATGTGACATAACCCTTCATAAATATCACAATTTGACATAACCCTTGATGACTGTCTCTCATGTAACATAACCCATGATAAACGTCACAATGCGACATAACGCTTATTAAACGCCCACTATCACATTATTAATGTGTCACATCTTTGGTTGTGTTGACATATACCAACCAGACACTGTAACAAACCATGGCTTAACATCGTAATGCGATATAACCCTCGATAACATCTTAGTGAAACGTCAACATTGATAAACAAACCATGGCTTAACATCGTAATGAGATATAACCCTTGATAACATCATAGTGAAACGTCAACATTGATAAACATCACAATGCGGCATAAAACTCAACATTGATAAACATCACAATGTGGCATAACCCTTCACAAATATGACAATGTGACATAACCCTTGACAAATATGACAATGTGACATAACCCTTCATAAATGTCACTAATGTAACATAACCTGTGATAAACGTCACAATGCAACATAATGCTTATTAATAATGTGTTGTGTTTCCCTATATGTGTCACATATTAGGTTTTGTGGGTGTATATCAAACATAACATTAGTTAATAAACATTAGACTGCAACATTTTCAATAAATGTAAAAAGAGTCTTTCACGCATATATATTAAATATTATATATATATATATATTTGTTTTAATGAAAAAAAAGTTAATTACATATTACATATTGTTAAACCATATCTTGATTTGTAAGAGTTTGTTGAATTGTGGGAGCTGATTCAATTGTAAAATTGTAAATTTAATGGTTTGTAATTTTGCAACACTATGTATTGTTGCAGGGTATATATATTAAAGTGTTTAAATGATAACCCTAAGGAAAAGGAGGATAGTGGTGTTAGTTATATTTTGATAGTGTTTAATAGGGTACGCCAGCTCTAGAATGGGCAAGGAGGATTGGAATGGTTACTATCACATTATTAATGTGTCACATCCTTGGTTGTGTTGACATATACTAACCAAACACTATAACAAACCATGGCTTAACATTGTAATACGATATAACCCTCGATTACATCACAGTGAAACATCAACATTGATAAACATCCCAATGGAACATAACCCTTGACAAATATGACAATGTGACATAACCATTCATGAATGTCAGTAATGTAACATAACATGTGATAAACGTCACAATGTGACATAATGATTATTAAACGCCCACTGTAACAAACCATGGCTTAATGTCGTAATGTTATATAACCCTCGATAACGTCACAGTGAAACGTAAACCTTGATAAACATCAAAATGTGACATAACCCTTGATAAATATCACAATTTGACATAACCCTTGATGACTGTCGCTAATGTAACATAACCTGTGATAAACATCACAATGCGACATAACGCTTATTAAACGCCCACTGTAACAAACCATGGATTAACATCGTAATGTGATATAACCCTCGTTAACATCACAGTGAAACGTAAACCTTGATAAACATCACAATGTGACATAACCCTTGATAAATATCACAATTTGACATAACCCTTGATAAATATCACAATTTGACATAACCCTTGATGAATGTCGCTAATGTAACATAACCCGTGATAAATTTCACAATCTGACATAACGCTTATTAAATTCCCACTATCACATTATTAATGGCTTAATCGTAATGCGATACAACCCTCGATAACAACACACTGAAACGTCAACATTGATAAACATCACAATGCGACATAACCCTTAACAAATATGACAATGTGACATAACCCTTGACAAATATCACAATGTGACATAACCCTTGATGAATGTCGCTAATCTAACATAACCTGTGATAAATGTCACAATGCGACATAACGCTTATTAAACGCCCACTGTAACAAACCATGGATTAATGTCATAATGTGATATAACACTGGATAACGTTGAATAGTGAAATGTAAACCTTGATAAACATCACAATGCGACATAACCCTTGACAAATATCACAATGTGACATAACCCTTGATGAATGTCGCTAATGTAACATACCCCGTGATAAACGTCACAATGCGACATAACGCTTATTAAATGCCCACTGTAACAAACCATGGCTTAACGTCGTAATGTGATATAACCCTCGATAACATCACAGTGAAACGTAAACCTTGATAAACATCACAATGTGACATAACCCTTGATAAATATCACAATTTGACATAACCCTTGATGAATGTCGCTGATGTAACATAACCCATGATAAACGTCACAATGCAACATAACGCTTCTTAAACGCCCACTATCACATTATTAATGTGTCAGATCTTTGGTTGTGTTGACATATACCAACCAGACACTGTAACAAACCATGGCTTAAAATCGTAATGTGATATAACCCTCCATAAAATCATAGTGAAACGTCAACATTGATAAACACACCATGGCTTAACATCGTAATGCGATATAACCCTCGATAACATCATAGTGAAATGTCAACATTGATAAACATCACAATGCGACGTAACCCTTGACAAATATGACAATGTGACATAACCCTTGACAAATATCATAATGTGACATAACCCTTCATAAATGTCGCTAATGTAACATAACCCGTGATAAACTTCACAATGCAACATAATGCTTATTAAACTCCCACTGTAACAAACCATGGCTTAACGTCGTAATGTGATATAACCCTCGATAACGTCACAGTGAAACGTAAACCTTGATAAACATCACAATGCAACATAACCCTTGACAGATATCACAATGTGACATAACCCTTGATGAATGTCGCTAATGTAACATATCCCATGATAAACGTCACAATGCGACGTAACGCTTATTAAATGCCCACTATCACATTATTAATGTGTCACATCTTTGGTTGTGGTGACATACCAACCAAGCACTGTAACAAACTATGGCTTAACGTCGTAATGTGATATAACCCTCAATAACGTCACAGTGAAACGTAAACCTTGATAAACATCACAATGCAACATAACCCTTGACAGATATCACAATGTGACATAACCATTGATGAATGTCGCTAATGTAACATAACCCATGATAAACGTCACAATGCGGCATAAGGCTTATTAAACGCCCACTGTAACAAACCATGGATTAATGTCATAATGTGATATAACCCTCGATAACATCACAGTGAAACGTAAACCTTGATAAACATCAAAATGCGACATAACCCTTGACAAATAGCACAATGTGACATAACCCTTGATGAATGTCACTAATGTAACATAACCCGTGATAAACGTCACAATGCGACATAACGCTTAT
>LPNX010514774.1:1972-17968 GCA_001517045.1 Pseudotsuga menziesii
GCTTTAATCATGTGTCATATTAATTCAAAAGAGGAATAACACAAGGGTAGGCTATCACCTTCAACACATTTATCATCCTTCCCTGTCCCAACTTTCTGACTTTGCATTGCAGCTTGATTTTCTCCATTAGCAGACCTTGGTTCTATAATCAGCTCTTCAGGTATAGCTCATACGTACTCTTCCTCATACTCATCGTACACAGGCATACCAAAATCCTTTTTAAAATCATCCTTTATGGATCCGGTGCTGAGCAAATTGAAATATTCAGAAAATAGGCCTGCAGAACCATATGCTCCTATATCGGGTTTATCACCTTTCTGTCTACCAAGGGAAAGCTTTAGCTAAATAGGGACTTTCTCGTTCTACTTGTAGGGCCCAACCAATTTTAATATATCTTTTATGTCACCATCGCTGTCCTGACCTAACAACTTTTTGGACATCTTAAGGTTTTCCTCAACCTCCAAATAATCAGTAAACATATGCTACATAGTGGTTGATTTTCTTTCCAAAAGAAGCAAGGACAGCTCAGGAGGAAAGGTGGCTGCATAATAGATCTTAGCAACGTTCTCAAGAGGTTGGACTTCCTTAGGCATGTTATAATAAAAGCGTGCAAATGTTTCTCAAAAAGGTCAGATAAATGTTCAAAGGCTTGTAAATGTTTCTCAGTGGTGAAGTCTTTGGATTCTCCATCAAATTTGGGGAGGTACTTGTAATGTTTCACAAGAAAATCATGAAGGATAGGAGGGAATTGTAGTGGTTTGTACCGGCTTGGAAAACTAGGAGAGACCAGGTTAGGTGCAATAGATACGCTATTGACCGAGGTTTCATGAGGTTCACACGGGTGAGCTTTAACATCATGAGCTCTGGGAGAAAAATCTAGGTCAAAACCAAATGTACAAGATGATGCAATGCTTTCGGTTCGTAAAGAAGGATAAACAGGAATATATTCATAGCTTTGTTCTGGATGAATTGAACCATAGAAGGCTGTTTTGATAAATCTAGGAAAGGATAAGAACAAACTTACAAGACAAGACAAGGCATCTTGGAAGAAACGTAAACTCGAGTATCTTAACCTTTCACCATGCATTTTCGGGCCTCACAAGGGTTCTATTTTTCCAAACTGAGCCTATCCATTTTTCTGACCATTTGATTTCTGGGTCATACCACCAGCGGAGTCGCTGAAGTCTGAATCCTTCAAGAGTGGAGTCACCGTCATAACCTGAACCTTGCTTCAGCTGCTTGGGTTCTGTATTCCCCTGCACATTATCTAGTCAGTTCAGGAGCGGTTTGTATTGGTCCATCTACCAACAATATCGCCGAGTATCAAGCAGTTATAGGTCTACTAACTAAAGCTGCATCTCGGGACATTCATAATTTGGTAGTATTTATGGACTGTCAGTTAGTGGTTTGTCATATTAATCATGTCTATGCCATCAGAAATCCCATACTTCTCCACCTCTTCTCGAGAGTACGTCAACTGGAAAGAGCATTTGAGGTCATTACTTACAAGCGTATCCCTAGGACAGACAATGCAGTTGTTAATTCATTAGCAAACTATATCCCAGACTGGTATATTGCTCATACATAACTTGAAAATCAGACATGGTTCCTCATATTGTAAATAAACAGTAGATAACACATAAACTCATGTAAATACATTTGCCATTTGAGACGTATAAACACTAGTAATAGAGTCTGTATATATATAATATAAAATATTTTTACAAAAAATCATCACGAGAGCTCATCTGAAGCACAGTGGCTTTCAAGAAAATACAACATTATACAAAATCCTGAAGCTGTCTCAGCTTTTAGTAATACATTGTGCGTAACATCATCTAGTGATGGTCATGGTAACACATGACAGCGTGTACTACTCTACGTAGCAGTCAGCTGAAACGACGTGGCACTCCCATGGTGTGCCTCTGGTACCTCATCAGGAGGTCATCAATAGCTGCATCTAGGATATCTAGGGTTAACCTATCCATGTTCTCTTCTAGCTCTCCCAGCTGGTCATCACCTCGGTGAACAAACTGAGCTCCTGCTCGCCTATCCATTGAGGATGATCCCCATGTCTTGCTGCTCCAACATTTGCATGAGAAAATTTAGGTCTTGTTACTGCTCATAAAAAAACATAAAAACATGAAAATGCAAAAAACACAATCAACTTTTTAGAGTCTTGTTTCTTACTGATGTCTCCCCACTCTTCACCAGGTGGAAGTGGTAGATCAGGGTCACCCCTGAAGTCAATGCCCGCATATGTGTAATATTCAGTCATGAGGATCTGGTCGTCTAACAAATGGAAAAATCCAGCATCATACTTCACCTTGACTCTACCACCTCCCATGCGAGCCATAAGTCTTACCCATCTTAGCATACGAGGGTCTCTTGCCCTCAGCTCTGTAAAGGTCACTTAGGGCCTCATGTGGGGAACCCGCTCGAAAAAAAAAACAAGCTAAAATGGATCCATAGTCGAACTGCTTCAACTCCCCTTGCCTACATTTAGTCAGCTGGTTCTTGAAGACCGGAAGTAATGCCTCTTCCCAGTTAAAGACAATGGGTGCCATAGCTTCTATAGCATATAGCATATGCGCTCTGGATGCTTGATGAGGCCCTTGGATTCCTGCCAGCCTCTGCATAGTGAAAAGAATAGTGCGCAGTGCATCATCCACCACTGCCTTTATGGGGATCTTCTTCATCGACATCTTGGTACCAGGCTCACAATAACAATGTATCAACTCCTGGGTGGTCACATCCCCTCCTCAGGAACCAGTCAATGAAACCAGAGCACCCCACCTTGACAAAACAGTCAGAAAATAGATATCTTCTATCTCTATGGTCAAAACATGGCCCCCCACCTCAAAATACTCCTGCTCATGGTTCCACATGCGCAGTATACGCTCTAGTAAGTGCTCATGAGATATCATACTTGGAGTGAAGAAGAATTTCAAGAGGCCACAACCTCTTAAAGCAATAATCCACCCCGCATTCCTCTTAGCCAAGGAATCATCATCATCATGTTGTTACTCTTTCCATATAACCATTTTTGAGTGGATGAGACCTACCAAAAACAACAAATGAGCTAGTCAAAACCATATTAAACTATCAGAATCATCAAAAACTTTTATTTTGGCTTTCCCAATTGATTTTCCAACCTCACGACCGACACCGCCTATCCTCCATGTACACAGAGCGGTGGCACCGCCTGAGGGAAACTAAACAAGGGCGGTTCTTATCGGGCACCTCCTATCCCGTAAGGGGAAGGAGCGATGCCTGCATTTCAGATTTAGGGCTTGTTCAAAGACCCCATAAACCCGATCCAAATAAAAAATGGACACAATTAAAAGAAAGGACATGGTTTTAGCATTTACCTTGCTTTGACGGTGCTCGAAACGGACGGTTGATGCTCCTAGAATCTTCGGCTGAAAATCGGGCTCCAAAAGTCTCCCAAATACTCTCACAAATTGGTAAATAGTAAAATGACTTGTTTTTACTATTCAATTGGCTTTTAAATGTATTTTTAGGATTTTTCACATTATTATTAATATTTTAAATCATTTTGATATGAAAAACGCCTTTCGATTTGAATGTTTAGGAGGCTAATTAACATTTTTAAGTCTTGCAGGGATGAAAAAATGAATAGTAGTGTCTATGGAGGAGTTTGTTTTTTACTTTTTCGTACTGCCAAAAAACAGAAAAAGTCCTTGAGCGTTTATTTCGACACTTTGGTCATGCTCTTGGAACTCGGTATCAAAGTTCCGAGTCTTTTTCCGATTCTTTTTAGGCTTGTAAAAACTTTTGATTGTGAAAAAGAAACCTAATGGTGTCTCCTTTAAGCTCTTTTCAGATTCCCTAAATATGAAAAGATTGTCGAGTACTTGTCTTCTTCATACTCGTAAAAGTATTTGAAGAGTCATCTCTCCGACTGTAGGTTATCTCTTTTCGGTTTGGATAGACTATTTACGAAAAAGGAACACTCCACCCAATTATGACTAGAAGAGTTCTCTTAGGTATTATTTTACACTTTTTCGGGCCCTGGAGACTAAATTGTACAAAAAAGGACCCTTTGGAGTTTTATTTCGTCTTCGTTCAGACTCTCTAAACATGAACGATACTGAGTTTGCTTTCATTGGACTTGTTAAACTAAACACTGAGAGACCCGTTCATGGAACGAACCCCTCCTTTCTCAGGTTCGTAAAATGTATGAGAATGGACTTGTCTTCGAACGAGCTACAACAAGTGTTTGTTACCCTCTTTGGACTTGTAAAAACGAAAAGAGGCACTCATCAATCATGATGGGGAAATTAAGGGAAGGGAATCATTTTGTAAATCAAATGGCAGTTTTTTTCACCTTTGAACATGGCACTTGTCTGCATATCATTCAATCAATTGGGTATTCAACTGAATTACAAGTTGATCCACTTTCATGAGTCATATCACTCCTTTGATTTTTTCAAAAGAATGCATTGTCCACTGTCGTATTGTGTGTCCGTTTTTTTTGTCATGCTGCCAAGTCTTTTGTCGTGCCACCCGATGTTCAAAGGAAAAAATAAGTTTACCTTTGCAGTTAAAACAACTTTTGAGTCAGTACCTTTGAGTTAGTCTTATGGTTACATTATCTACAATGTTCCAAAACTTTGTTCCAAGTTTTGTGTCGTCAATGTGGGATTCATTATGGCCCTCCTTCGACGAGACTATTCTTGTCGATGTCAGGTCATCATTCGGGAAATAGTCTTAGAAACAAAAAGAAAGTACCTTGAGATCTATATGCCTCAATGATAGATTCTCTCACTCTCGACATAGGTTCACATCATTGACCTTTGATTGAAATATTCCACTAGGTGTTGACATCAAAACATCTATTCACATTCAGTAGATTGTACTAGGGTACCTTAGGAATCATTGACATCAATGGTGATCTCCCTCGCACTTGTTAACGGTTCACATTATTGACCGGTAATCAAGTGGTTTCTACCATGTTCGACTTCAGATTAATGATCATTGTAATCACATGGATAGAATCGTACTTTATGGAAGACGAGACGAAGACCCTGGGTATCTGTTTGAAAGCACTCATAACTTTCTCCCCAAGTTGCAATGGAGTATATTGTATGAAATACCGGCATGGATATACATTTGTATGGTCATGGCTATGCTCAAATTTGTGTCTATATGACATAGATCTACGTTGTATATATGGTAGTTGTGTCCAAGTTTGAGTCATTTATCACATGGATCTACGTTGTATTCTAGTAGCCATGTTTGTTTATCTCTCCCATGGATCTGCCTTGTATTGGTTTGCAGCCATGGTGAAGACATATTTGCTCTTGAGTCAAAAGTATTGATGTATTGCAAATTCCTAGTTGATGTTGATCTCCAATCAAGCCGATTCTTGCCTCGAAGTGATAACTTGCTCTATCAAAGCTCTCGCCTATCGTATCCCTCTAGCCTCATGCTTTGGGGGGCATTCGGTTACACCTAAATCTCATCACCAACATGTGATAATATCCTTAACATCTATGTTTTCCCTCATTCCCAAATATTGAAGTGAGAAAACCTTGCTCCAGATGTCAAACTAGCACATAAAAACCAAGCACCGCTTTTACCCTTAAGCTTAGGAGTGGTACCTTCTTCAGCACTACTTGAGTAGTGCTGAAGAAAGGCAGTGGCACTGCCTTTACCCTTTGTTTGAAGAGCGGTTCTGCCCTAACACCACTCTGCCATCAAGAAGCAGGAGTGGTGCCCTTGGTAGAAAGTGAAAAAAGAAGCTTCACGAAGCTTCTAGATCAAAAGCTTTGTGGCAGGCTTTATCCCTATTCACCTAGGTCAGTTGAGCTCGAGATCCATGCTTTGGGGATCTCATGTCCACCTCACCCACCAAAATGTCAACCATCCCTATCCATTTGAGGCCTATATAAACAGGCTCATGCCCCATGGTTGAAGAGAGAGGAAATTCATGTTGTCATTTTGACATTCTGGCCTGATCCATTAAGAGTGAGCATAGAAGAGCAAGTTGGAGCTATTGGGGATAAGACATCGGTTTTGTGAAGGAGTGCATTCAACACTAAGGCGCAAGTTACGCTTCACTATTCATTAATGCAAAGTTGATTTTCTTCCCATATAACTTGTCTTGTATAATCTCGCATGTTTATTATTGGATTCCTTAGTCACCAATATAGATCTATAGATAATACTTTGGTACTTTGATCTTTTATGTTTGATGTGTGTTTGCAGGTATCTTCTTGGAGATCTTTTGCTGTAGATGAAGGACCACATCAATCTCTGAAGATTGTATTCCTGGTGTCTGTAGTTTCTAGGAGAAGTTTATCAGCCTTGTTATAACTCATTTGTTCTGGATCTGAACCATTCATACTAGAGGAAAATCTTTTGTCCATAGAAGGTGCAAATTTCCTAACAACAGTCATCCCACAGATTTTCCATCATGTGAAATGGTACATCGATGGCTTGCATAGTGGCAATTGTGTTGGGGTTTTGTAATGCATATGGATGTGGGATCAAATATTGGAACATGGCTTGAACTTATGGGAAACTATCCCTCTTCATATTCATAGCAGGGTAGAGAAGGATGATGGCAGTGTACTGTCAGGATTAGCTCTTTGCGGAGTGATGATGATGCCAATAGTCTTTACTGCTTCAAATTTCATGCATGATTTCAAGGCTAGATACTTGACCATGTCATCTTCCAAATATGTTTGTGAGTCAAGCAAGTGATTGGGATCACCATGGGAAGCGTAATAACATCATGTATCTTTTGGCTATCATATTTCCCCTCTCATGGAAAATAAACAAGCCCATAGTGGAAGTTTTTTCACATGTATATGATGTATTTAGGAAAAGCACATAATAGTCTGGTTATTTCTAACACTTTCGTTTGTTCGATCTAGTTTGTATTTTAAAAGCTTTACACATGAGATATTTCTTCTTAGAACTTTATTATGTCCCCGGTAGGGGATCTATATAAATCACTCATCTCTATTAATTTGCTCCGTACAAATAATATTTTCCAAAAACCTAAAGTTTAACATAGCAATTTTGTTTTAATATAAATTTTATTTAAAATAAATTATTTATATGTTATTTTATTGGTTTGTTTTGTTGACGTCTACCTTGGGCTTTGGTGCCCAGGACCATGCGATAGATAGACGTAAGCAAGATTGCAGATATAATTGATTGCAAATTGGTTTTAATGATGGATTTATCATTAATTCATTTTCATTTTCATCTTTAGTTTATTCATCTTATACATACATGAGTTACATAATTTTCTTTTATTTTAAAGTATTTTATATTGTGTATTATTATTCCCTGCCATACATTGAATAATGTAATTGGCTATATTTTGAAAACAATGCAACTTATAACACAAATTTTTATGCAAAGGTTTTTCATTTTATATCGGTTTTTTTCCTATGTTTTAAACCCCACCCCTTATTGTCAAAAACAACTTTTTATTTTGCATTTGACATATTCTGACACCACTCTACACTTTGGCCCTGACAAATCTGACAACTGCTTCTTTGACGCATTGGCAACTTCACTGCCTAGGCCTTCGTTCATTTCTGTGGCAGGTTGCATGAGTGCTTTGTGTGGCAGCCTTGCAATTTGCATGTTGGTTTATTACTTTTCTTCCTCTTTTAGGCGTTTTTCCCTTTTCTTTGTTGGTTATCTTAAACCAGACCCTCTGTCTGAGTTTGGGGACATTAATATCAAATTTAACTTCCGGATATGAGAGTTGAGGACAAGATATTCTTATCGGGTGTGATTTAATGGATTTTTGTTTGATTTCTGATTTGTTAACAATGCTTTCAATTATTTATGTTGATTTATTTTCTTCTAATTCTTATAGAGAGGGTACATAATCGTTAAGGGTAATAAGTCCATTAGATGAATGAGATCAAATTTTAAATTTTTATATAGTAACTAAAATTTTCAAATGGGAGATTTTTTTTATGATGGAGGTTTTATGAATTTTATATTCAACATTGAATAGTGTCAACTGTAATCCTTTAATATTATAAGGTGCTTGGCATTGGTTTCTAATGGAATAAGGCTCAAGGCTGATTTTAGTTTATTTCTTGATCCTATTTGATAAAATTAAGAAATTTGTATAGATTGTATTAAGAATCCCATAAAAATAGATTGTGTTAAGAATCCCATAACTGTTTTTACGGGTGATCTATATCTTATTTATGATATTTTTAACAATGCTTCAATTATATGAAGGCTAAGGGATGTAATAGGAAAGCGCTAAAAATCCCATAACTGATTTTATGGGTTATCTATATCTTATTTTTTATCTTTTTAACGATGATTTCAATTATGCAAAAGGATGAGTGATGTAATATGAGAATTTTATGTTGTGGAGATCTTATGTCTAAGAAATTTTATGGTTATTTAGGATTGTATGTTAATTTTAATCCTTACATATAATAAGCAATTTATATCCTTGTTTACTTCAAGGGTGTTTGGCATTAGTTTCTAATGAGAGACGAAGTCTCAAGGTTTATCAAGTCTATTTCATGCTCCTATTTGATAAATTTATTGCAATATGAAAGTTGTATAGGTTGTGTCAAGAATTCTATATTACCTTTTACAACCAGGTTTGAAGTTGTATAGGTTGTGTCAAGAATTCTATATCATATTTTACAACTAGGTTTGTTTTAAATGTAGCCTTGTATATTGCACAGGTTGTGTCGTCGTTTACAATTTGGTTTGTTTTAAATGGAGCATGTATATTACATCTTTACATTACACCTATTTTCCTTGGGATTACTTGGTCTTATAGCGTATATGGATTGAATATTTTTGTGAGTGAATCCTTATTAGAACAAGTAAAACAAATTGTCCAAATGGATATCGATAAAACAAAGAGGTTGTTTTATAGAATTAATGACTACTATTTTGTTTGAATCCTTACAAGGTTGGTAGCTTCCCGGTAGTTGCATCTTTCCATTTTATTAATTGGAACTTGGCTAAATATTATCATATGAAGTGGCAGATGATATAACTAATCATACTACCATAAAATCAACCGTAATAAAGAAAACATGGTGCCAGTCTTACTTCTCCGTAATGAAGCATATATTGATGCGACTCATATCTTTGAAAAAAATATGCTTGTTTGTAATCTTGAACTACCATGGAAAAGAAGATAAACTATGTTTTCTAACGGAATCATAAACTCCAAAACGGGTGACCTTCTTGCTACGTTTATCCTCGCACATGAAAAGTTGAATGGTTGTTGAACTTTGTCCTTATCCATTGTCGATTTGAGCATAAGCAATGAAATAAATTATAAACCCCCTTGGAAGTTTAATTGGTTTAACACAATTTTCCAAGCAAACCAAGATGCACTCAAAGCTTTCTCGGGATCTGGGATCGAGGTAATTGTGGGAGTTGGTAATGGTGAATTTTTGGCCATCTCCTCCAACCAAGACTCTACAAACGTTTGGGTTAATGACAACATTGTCCCCTTCTATCCTGCAACCAATATCCAATAAATTGTAGTGGGCAACGAGATTTTGACTGGAAGTACGCAGGATGAATCCTATCTTGTTTCTGCCATGACAAATATTCAAGCCGTGATTCAAAAGGCCAAACTTTAGAGTAGCATCAAGGTCTCTACTACTCATGCCTCGGGTGTTACCACCGGCTACCGGGTAATGGAGCCTTCAGAACTGATGTGAAAGACACCATGAATCAAATACTCATTTTTTTGTCAAATAACAAGGGTCCCTTCATGGCCAATGTGTATCAATACTTCAGCTACATCGACAACACAAACAACATTTATTTGAACTACGCTCTGTTTAAGCCCACGTCTATAGTGGTGCAAGACGGAGATCACAGTTACAACAACTTGTTTGATACTTTTTTATCGACCATGGAAGGCTTGGGATATTCCAATATTCCAATTGTCATTACTGAAAGCAGATGGCCTTCTCCTGGCATAGATGTGGCCATAATTGAGAATGCTCATACATATAAAAATAATATGATCAAACATGTATTATCGACTACCGGGACACCCAAAAGTATGGGAACAAGCATCGATACATATGTCTTCGCGCTCTTCAACGAGGATTTGAAAGACGCTGGTACAAAGAGTAACTTTGGACTATTTTACCCTCGTAAATAGCATGTCTACCCTGTCAATTTCTCACCATAAATTGCATGCGATTCCACAACACCATACAAGACGAATTGGCGTCAACAAGCTTTGCAGTGATCTATATAATCAGCTACATTTATTGTCATTCCATCAAAAATAAATCGTGAACAATAAAATTCCAGAACAATAAAATTATGAAGAAGTCAAGTTCATATCATTTTGAAAAGTTACATTTGTTTTGGAAATATAAAACAACACTCTCATTAACAAATTCAATGGAAAAATGAAGTTTCAAAACTTCTTGTTTCAAATGCTTATTTGATAACACTCTCATTAACAGATTTAATGGAAAAATTAAGTTTCAAAACTTCTCGTTTCAAATGTATATTTGATGTCCAACACAGGAATTTAGAGTAATTGTATAGCGCATGCTTAAGTCAATCCCAACTATCCAACCCTAAAATCCGACTCAGAAAAATCAAGAGAAGAACTTATTTTAATCCGCAACATATATTTACCCTAGGGTATCTGGATCTATCCATTTCTACCCAGGATGTATAAAATGTCGAAATCCATTAATCTCTACGCGGAATTTACTTAATAAATATTGAGAAAGTTCAAAACCAAAATTCCAAATTCATTTATTTAATTACAACATTTATTTTGTCATTGTTCTAGATTAGAATTGTTGTACTTATATTTAGTCCCCTATTTTTAAAATATAGAACATGTGAATAATTTATTAGTTTTAATTATTAAATACTAATAGTGTATGCATATCAATTGATCTCTATGTTAATAGAAATTAAATATTAATAGAGTATGTATATCAATTGATCTCTATGTTGATATAAACATAAAGAGAAACAACTGATTTTAATCCGCAAGATAGATTATGTACCCGAATCCATCCATTCTTACGCAGGATGTATAAAATAAATATTAAGAAAGTTTAAGACCAAAATTCCAAATTTATTTATTTAATCATAACATTTATTTTGTTACCAACTTAGATTAGAATCGGTGTACGCATATTTATTCTCATGTTTTTAAGACATAAACCATGTTGATTATTCATCGGTTTTAATTATTAAATATTAATAGTGTATGTATATCTATTGGTCTTTAGCTTAAATTGAAATTGCTTAGATTAGAATTGCTTAGATTATAATTACAGAGATTTATTCTCATGTTTTTTAAACATAGAACATGTTAGTTATTCAACCGTTTTAATTATTAATATACTAATAGTTTATGCATATTCATTGATCTTTATGTTGTATATCTATTGATCTTCAACTTAGATTAGAACTAAGTATATTTATTCTCATGTTTTTTAAACATAGAACATGTTAGTTATTCAACGATTTTAATTATTAAAATACCAATAGTGTATGCATGTTCATTGATCTTTATGTTTTTACAACATATTTTTTTTCCTGTGAATTATATGAAGTTTTGAAAACAATGGAAGAATCATAATGCATATTTATTAGCGAGCCTGTATAAAAATGAATGTTGATTAATAAAATAATTTGAAATGAATGTTGATTAATAAAATAATTTATTTGATCAAGCATCAGAGAGAGAAATGAATGTTGAAATCTTCTTGCTACTAAAGTTATTAGTTGAAAATAAATCCTAACTACTACAAAATTGCTAGTTTAATGTCAAGTTAACCTGCGACGACATGTGGCAATGTCAAAAACATTACCACCACGTGGCTCTTGTTATATATATATATATATATATATATATATATATATATACAAAATAATCGTAACCTCATGGCATCTCTACCTATTATTACCTCCTACCTGAAGAAACGCCCTTAAACATCCTTGGGAATTAAGATGAAGGAACGCTACTAAACATATAATTGCCAATGAATACATACTCTTTAAACATGATGTAATGGTCTCTATACAAGTTTGTAAGTGAGAATCTTATTTCAAATTTATCAAAAATATAAATATTAATTAATTTAGATTTTAGAGATATTTTTTTTAAATTATTATAAATTTATATTTTTTAAACATAAAGTTTATATCTCAATTAAATTAATGTGTTTTTTTAACAAGAACGAGAATTTGTATTAATATATAAAGACATATATACATATTGCCTTTAGGCCATGGTAAAGGAGTTCAAAGTCAAAGCTAAACAATACATAGAGTTTTTTTTGGTTATGCCACTTTTGTGTTATAAACAAAATTACTATATCTTTTTTAGACACACAATGTCGGCGACAAATACTCTACATGTTGTATTGCATTAAATGCGACGGCGGTCGCACTGTCTGCCATTGGATCTTACTTTGGAAAGGATCTGACGGCGGACAGTGCGACCGCCGTCGCATTTAATGCTCTACAACATGTAGAGTATTTTTCGCCCACAATGTTTACATGGAAAACCCAAAACCACGAAAAAACACCATAATAGATATATTACCTCTCAAGCTTTATAAATACTTCCTTACATGAAATACCATGGGACAACACCATGGGCCACCGAATACCATAGAAAAATACCATGGGCTATAATAAACCATGTGCTAGACCTCAACCACCTTTGACTTATTCTAGAGTCAAGGTTAACCCTAACAATCCCCCCTTTAAACTTGACTTAGGGTAAACACCAACCCCCCTCGTAGTTTTACCAAGGAATCTCACATACACCCCTTATCACCTAGGTCTATCTCCCGACTTTACTAATGAGTTACCAGGGGTATGCATGCCTTACCAGGTCTTACAACCATATGCCCTTTACATGCAAACTGCTCCATTAATGTTTTTTCATGTGCCTTCATGGTGACTACACCATCACCATCCATTGTTTCATCCTCTTTTTTTTCCATGCTCACTTTCTGCCATGCTCCTTTTGTACCTGCATCCAACCTTGTCATTGGCATCCATATAAAGAAGAATGAATTTACCGAATTACATGGGTCCTCAGTCGTTGTAACCGCCAGTTCTCTATGACTTCACATACATGGTTCATCCACCTTGTTCTCACAACTGAGATTAAACTATCTCACATTCCTCCAGCAATTAAAGACTCAACCTCTATGTTACACATCAAGCTAGGCTACAAGTACATCAGCCACCTTTGTACCTACCCAATGGCTCATTCCACACTTGATGCAACATCCCTTCTATGCGCATAAGAGGGATACCTTGTGCTTCTAACACTCGAGGAAACTACATTCTAACCAAGAACCCAAAAAAAACTGCTAGGGTGTTGGATACCACCAAATATGCACCGCGCAACATGTTAATTAAAAATCAGGTATGAAATCTACGGCCTCAACGATCTCCAACCACATGCTCTTATACTAGTTCTTAGGATTTAAAAGAGCATACATATAATAAAAAATGAGAGAACACAAATCCACATGGCAACACATTTAAGATAGTGTTGGCCACTTTTCATAACTAGCGCGACCCAGGTTCTGCGAAGCCCGTTAACCCAACAAATACCTGAGATACCGGCCCGACACAGCAAGCCCCGTCGAAAACACCTGCAAAGCAGGCGTAGTCTCACCCGAGATATCTCTTCGATGGGTAATCGTCGAAACCATGTTTCTACGATTGTCGAGGGATTACAGTCCCTTGGCTCGTAGACAAGGAGCTCAACGAAGGCAACAGGATGGCTGGACAAAGGAGTCAGTTGTGCGCGACCGAGCACAAATATATGTCATCGTGTGTAACTTGTCCTTTCTTTCCACCTCGCAACTAGTGCAACCTATGCGGCACGACTGACTCATATCAACAGACCTATGACTCAAGTCATGATTCAAAACAGAAGCGCACAGGCCGGTATATACATGTATACTTCAATGACGTCTTTCCAACATTCGTCTATTGATTACAAGATAACATCAGACATTTAAGCAACATTTAGCATTATACAAAAAGCAAATAACAACCATTCACATAAACATTCAACACATCAATCATCCATTCAAACACAATAGATAATGTGGAAACCCATCTGGGAAAAACCACCAAGGTGCTCTTCATCTGGCATGAGAAAAGGGTATAGCACCTTGCAGTCTGCAGGATACAGAGTGATCTTAAGATATGTCTCTACGACTCGAACTGATGGTTCTCATGCTCTGTGGTTTTCTCTTCTACCCTACCTCTACTCCTAGTGGTCTGAGCACACAACATCCAAATCTGTAGCTCAACAGCCCCCTTATCACTACCAGACTCTTCCTGAGTCTTCCTTTCCTCTGATCTCTACAACATCACAACAAAATGGCATCCTTCCCCATGGATTACCACTGAACAGACCAACAATTACTAGAAAACTGACCTAAACATAGTTATGACTAACTACAAGCAGTCACAACCAACCAACCTATCCTTAAATAAGACCAACAAAAAGCAACCTTCTAACTATTGAATCCCTCCTATTTATACTATTTTACATGACCACACAGGGTCCACTGCATACAAGCAGTCTATTAACTGTCACCATCAGCCGCCCCTCGGGCTACAACTATGGTGATTATGACTTGACACGAGGCACTATCGGCCTAACTTACAAATATCCCCTCATACATGCGTAGCTGCAGGCTTACGCCACCTTAAATGACTGTGATTTGGATTCTTCACCTGTCGCTTTCCGGCCGTTATCACTTGCGCTCTCCTGTGCTTGCCTTTCCTTCACCACGCATCTCTCCATTTTGTCTGCACTGGTCCTTTGCTTCCTTGGCGACCTTCCTTTGTTTCTGTCGTGTGCGTGGTGCACCTTCTTTGCTTGTGCGCAAGCTTCTTCCTTGTGCTCCTTTCCCAGGCCAACAAGCCCCCAACACTCACATGTGACTCGTCCCGAGCCACGAAGCAAGGGACATATGAGGAGGCGCGATCTATGCGGAAACATTTGCAATGTGTATATATATATATTATTTTTTTTATTTTTTTCTTACGCACCTTCTTCTGCCTCCTGGCTTGTGCACCTTGTTCCTTGAGTTGTTTTTTTTTGGTGATGTTTCCTGCACTGCGTCTTCTTTCCATACTTAGAAGATTTTCTAGGTTACAACACCGATACAATTTCTTTCTTGGCACCATCGGAAGACTCGTAATGGGGGGTTCAAGTTCTGAATTCACTTGGGAAGACAAAGTAAGCTATGCGCTTCTTATTGGGACCAACATCACAACGAACAGTAATGTTGTCTTTGCTCTAGGAATCTTACATGATCTTATCATATTTTGCCTCCAATTTCACCAAGGGTAGCTAGTGTCCCATTCCGACGCACCAATCCAATTCGTATTATCATTCTCAAGCTCTTGGGGTTTTGCGCATGCCTGCTGCGACTTGTTCTCTTGTTGTTCTTCCTCGATTTCATCTTTTCTTCATCTTGTTGTTGACCACCCTTTTTGCCATAGATATGGACTTTGAAGACTTGTCCATATTGAAAACCAGAAAATCCCCGCAAGAAAGGGTGGTAGAGGTGAATGATTCGCCAAACTTTAAGGAATTTCACCTGAGAAACATAGAGTACAAGCCGTATCTGGCCATGTGGCCCTTCCCCGGTCCCTTGACACATGGAGAACCCACCTGGATTGTTGGAAAATGAGCCTCCTCTCCAACCCTACAGACTTTGTCAAATGTGGCAAGGACTCTAGTTCTTACCTACTGAACTACAAATAGCCAAGGATGACTTTGACAGAGACTTTTAGTTGGGTCGAATTAACTTGCAGACTATTGCCATCTTTCTTATTCCCGTCTTCGAAGATACCTGACACACTAAAGGCTGCCATTAGAGAGAATTTGAGGTAAAAAATGGGCCTCCTAAGAAATGTACTACAAAAATATAAGATATATTAAAATATTATGAGTTAGGGGTTTTATGGGGT
>LPNX010514774.1:18160-59352 GCA_001517045.1 Pseudotsuga menziesii
ATGGCAATAATATTATTTTATGAGAAAGTGAATTGTTAGTACTTTACTTGAAAATAACAATAATATTATTTTATGAGAAAGTGTGAAATGACTTTTATTGTGAGTACTTCACTTTATGACTTAAAAGTATTTGTACCACTACCTTGGTTAACTATGGGTTTTCATCCACCATAGAAAATGTGACAAATAAGCATTCTTAACTCATGCAATGCCACCTCAACCATGGAGGATGATGTCATCTACTAGAATGTAATTGGTTGATTTTTATAGTACATTTTGGTCCTTTTGAGACCCATTTTTGACCTCAAATTCTCTCTAATGAGCAACTGCTTTAGCCCACAAGGCTGCTCACCATGACACACCCCAACCCATTTGTAATTGTAACTAGTGCTCAAGCAGCACGACCAAGTGATGTTTTCTCTAGGGGCGCCCATTTCTTATAGGAGAAGCATCAGGTATCCTACCATGTAGGCTTATCCAGGTACATCATTAGGACAAGACCTTCATGTGGTGTAATAGATCCGCCTTTTAGATTTGCTATGATTAACGGCATCGTCACTCTTTCGTACTGACAGTCATCATCGAATATTGACGTAATGGACAGTTACCATCACAGATTTTCCCACACTTGATCCACGTAGGGTGATGTCTTGTCACGAGTGGCAAATCCTTGTTGAATCTTGATGCATTTAACGGTCTTTCAGTGCTTGCCAGCTGTCTGGGACCTCCCGCCATTTGTTTCTTAACTGGTTTGCTGGCGGGTTTAAAGTGCACCATCCTTTCCGCGCAACTTCGTGTTTACACACACGCTACATTGGGGATGCCTTTCTTATTGTTTTCCTCGAAATTTATTTATTTATTTATTTTGCTTTGGCGCCTCGAATTTATTTCCTTGCATAGATTTAAGTTGTCGGCGTCAGCTCAGGCTGCGCAGCAGGACAAACCTCGTCCTGGAATTTTGTTACCATCTGTTGAACCTTTACAACCTCCTCTACTTGCACGTTCAACTACTCAACATGCTCTAAATGGACATGTTCCCATGACTCTGTCTCTATTGATTGTATTATGCCTTGAAGATTTTGTTGCATATGTTGGATAATGTCTTTGAGTCGCTCGGCCGCCGACTAATGTGTCTCAACCTCAACTTCCCTAGCCTTTTCTTGCTCGCGAAGGGTCTGTAGCTCTTGTTGCAGTCTCTTGATCTATGCATTTTTGACAACCTTCTGTTGGAGGGGTAGCTTCCTCAATTCCGCCTTGGCAGGGTTGATTTTCTCATCTGCCTCTCACGCATTATGTTTGATTATCTCAGTTGTTTCATCCTCGAGCAGCGCTCCCCAAATGGTAGCGACAGCATCTGCGGCATTTGCGCAGAGGGTTTTTCCTTCTCTGATTTTCTCAGCATCTTCAGACACTGCTCTTCTTCTTTCCTCAAGCACCTCTAGTGGTGTGCTTGGCATCTGCCTAGTTTGCGGCTCCTCCACTTACTGCTTAAGATCCTATGCAATCTTTGCGAACCTGGTCACTTTAGCCAGTGAGTCTTTGTCTTCTTGCCCCACTTCTGGTGGGAATGCTGCAATGGAATTCTTGATAGAGTTCACCAATGCGACACGATTCTACTCACGTGCTAGTATTTCCTGTTCTTTCTTGGCAATAAGGGTGATGCACCCCTGCAGTTCTTGCTCTTTCTCCTTCAAAAGGGCCTTGCGCAGCTTTTCCTTCCTCTGTTGTTTTGCTTCCTGGTAAGCAACATCATTTTCCCTTAGCCGAATTTTGAACGCTGCTTCCTACTGAATGCTGTAGACTTCCTCCAAGGCTAGCTTGGAGAAGTCTATCTGTGCGTTGTTATCATCAGAACCTATGCTTGTGTCTACGTCTGCCTCCAGTGCCAGCCTCTGAATTACCACTTTGATTGGTGGCACTAATGCTGGTGTAACTAGTGGACTACTGGGATCAACACCATATGTCTCAACCTCCACTATAGCTTTGACATCCTGGATGGCCTCTATCAGCTTATTGAGATGGCCCTTGACTTGGGTAGCAATGTTTACTTGCTGCATCTTCAAACTAGCAAGGTTATCTTGCATGACCTTAGCAACAACATCGACAAGTTCCTGCAAATCATCTTCAGTCAATGTATTTGTGTTCATTGTTCTGTCTGCTTTTTGCTTCTTACGGGACGAGTGGCCCTCTTCTTGTTGCACATGCGTCTGTTTTTGCGCATGGTCTTGACTTGCAGGGCGATCTGATGCATGATGGTTTGAGTCATCAATATTATCATTGTCCTCATTGTGTTATTGCGATGGATCATCTTGGTTGTCATCACCTTCATGCTCTTTGCCATTAACTTCATGAAGCGGTGGTTCCTTTGCGTTCTGCCTTTCAGTCAACGGCTCTGCTAGTGGGCCGCGCCAATCCTCCATCCAAAGATGAATAATTGCATCCACATCCTCGTCTGTGACCATGAAGTCCGCATGGTGCACCTGATTTAGTGGGTCCTTTGTTGGCAACAGGGTTATAGTATGTGCATGAACTTGAAACTTGACGAATGTAGCATACCTATGTACTGTCGCAGCGCAGATTCTGTTGGACTGTCAGAAAACTTCACGCTGCACCTCTCTGTGGACAAAGAATGCAATGTTGTTATCTTTTTGGTGATCGTTGTCTACCTTGTCTTCCCATAGATTTTGGTACCTTGCCCCAAGGAAAGGTAGCGAGACATCCATCTGGACATAGTCTGGTGGGTTACCTCACACAATGAACGAAATCAAGATCAACAGCCAGGAATAGTGGAATTTGTGTGTATCCTTGTGCTGGGCCTACAACACATCGTGTATGAGTGTGTTCAGCAGGTAGTGGGACCAATTGAACCTTCCACCTAATGCACATAAATCTACTAGTTCTACCACTGTTGTGAAACATTGAGTGGGTATCACCTTATGGAACATCTTACAAGATAGGATCTTTGTTGCAACGTGCATGCCTTGGTCCCGGATGGGCCCAATCAAGTAGCCCCAACCCGCTCGATGAAGGCTATGCTTTCGCTTGATGGGGTTACCATCTTGCTTAGTCAAGTATGTCGCAGTATCTTCACCTTTGTTTGGGAGGCCAATGATTCTTGAAATTAACTCAGCGCTGACCGGATATGGCTGATCCAGCCATAGGAATCCTCCATGGAAGCAAACCAGTAACTGCTTTATATGCGTATTAACTTGTATGCTATGGCCAAAGTGAGGCATGAACAACATGTAGGTTAGACATGAGCGAGCAAGTCCCTCGTCCCATTCCCTTGGCCTGAGTACCTAGCGTCACTTGTGGCAGACTGCTTAGCTACCATGCAGTCTGTTATCTGCAGTCCTTCCTACTAGCGAGTGTCAAAGTCTTGGAACTTCAACCTAGCCATCTCATGTAGGATATCCTTTAGCAAGGTAACATCGTTAGGATTCCTTGGCGATGGCAGAGTGGTCACCGCCTTCTTTGGGAGATCCCCCTCCTGTGCATCAGTTCTCCTTGACTGAATGTAACGCAGGAAATTCGGGTTAACCCGGTCTGTCTTAGGCTCTCTTTGTGGCAGCATGCCTTCATTCCTGATATCTTTTGGTTTCTCGCCAACATGTGCCTTTCCTCGCTCTTCCTGAGCAGTCATAGTCTTGCATTTTCTCCGCTAGGGTGGTGGTGGTGCAGACGCCTCTCCTTGTTGCGTCACACTGGGTTGTCACAGCTCTATGTCAGGCACAACAGCTGCTTGTTGCTTGCGTGTTCTTTCCATGGGTGAGTCTCTAGTTGTTGCTGTGGTTGTTGTACCGTAGATGATTGTATTTCTTTCTCCTCATCAATGGTGCAACTAGAGATAACAGTGGCGTCTGATGCCTCACTGTCACTGGGATGTTAATTACCATGCATGCCAACGTAATTGAACAAGGATGGCAGGGTTTAGCTCTGTAATCGCGTGGCTCTGGTTTTCACTGTGCGTAACAGAATGGCAGATGGGGAAGCCGAATATTTACACAGTCCTCGGCATTCTACAATCATCATTTGGCAGAAGGTCGAGGTCTAATCAATTTATCGGATTGCTTCTGCCAACACTTTTTGCATTAACTTACGTGAGTTGCTTTCTCGGATGTACCTGTCAAGCTAGTTATGGTAGTTATTCCAAGGACGGGTGATGGGACCAAAAAGTATGCCACCCTATTCCTCGTACTGCGTCGATTTAATGTCACATAGCTGTCACAGCTGCCAAAATCCTTGTCAGAGATTCATAGTTTAATGTCGGCCAGCCTGACATTCCCGCTTTTTGCATCCTTTTGCCGCTTTTGCTTTGTCCGGTGTACTAACGGCCTTTTGTTTTGCTCACTTTTTATGCGCTTCCTTTTCCTTACCTAAGTTCATGTGGTGACTGGATTCTTGTGTATCTTGTTGCTTGTGGTTTTATGTTGGTTCTGTCGCAATCATGCAACATAGTAGATTACGTCTTTTGGCCTCTCACTTTTTTTTTAATGTGTAACTCGAGATGTTATGCGTGTCGTAGCATGGCTTTAGGAAGCTGTCGTTTACCATACTTGCGACATGGGTACCATCTAATCTTCTGAAGTTTTTCTGCGCCCACATCAGTAATGTGCGCGATCCTATATGGCCCTAGCCACTGTGTCTTCAGCTTGTCCGATTGCTTGAACCCTTTGTTGTCATATCATAAGACAAGTCTTCCTTGTTCAGATGGATTAACCCTGATATATTGATCATGCCATGCCTTGTTGTTGCTTACTCGGTTGAGCACTTAGTCACAGGGGTATTTTCATCTCCCCTAAGTCTCTCACTATTCCCCTCATTTCTGTGAAGTTGGTATGGAATAGGTTTTAATATTATTGTAGTAGATATACGATCTTTGCAACTGCTTCATCATCCCAATAATCTCGGTTATTGGCGAACTTTGGGATATTTGGCGATCTTATATGTACTTCCTTGATTTTCAGGGGTTGGAGGAACTGACCACTTGATATGCTAATTCCTTCTACATCTCGTGTGCCTCCTGATTTTGGTCTATTGATATCAATCAGATCATCCTCTAGGTCTCTGGTTATACTGTACTGCTGAATAGTTGTGCTGCATTGGTGAGAATTAGCCTCTTTGTTAGGGGTCTCCTTAATTATACTCCCTTTTTCTGTCTGAAGCGCAGCGTTAACTGTAGGGTGCTCATCAACAATTTCAACTGTATGCGCAACCTGCTGGACTCCTTGTCGCAGCTCTGCAGAGGTATGTCAGGTTTCAGGTGTCATTTCCAAAGTATATATGAAACCCTCGTAGGTGGGTAGCTCCCTTGACTCAGTCTCCACCCATCGCATAGACCTTGTAATTCTTATACACCTTCTCATAGAGACTTCATGTTAGGGGTCTCCTTAATTATACTCCCTTTTTCTGTCTAAAGTGCAGCGTTAACTGTAGGGTGCTCATCAACAATTTCAACTGTATGCGCAACCTGCTGGACTCCTTGTCGCAGCTCTGCAGAGGTATGTCAGGTTTCAGGTGTCATTTCCAAAGTATATATGAAACCCTCGTAGGTGGGTAGCTCCCTTGACTCAGTCTCCACCCATCGCATAGACCTTGTAATTCTTATACACCTTCTCATAGAGACTTCATGTAATCTATTCTGCCAACCCTCTAAAGCCTCACCTGAGTCAAATGTACATGAACTCGTGCATCTCCAACTCAGGTTTCCATTTGTTATTGGATTGGTATAATCTTCCTACATAGCTGTGACATTGTAGATCTAGTCAATGTAGTCACCCTGTACCTCATTATGGACAGGCTCAACGTATCTTTATCCCTCAAATGGATCGATGGGTGATACTACCCTCATTTTCTCATCTTCGAATGAGAGTATCCTTTTCTTGAAATTTATGATGGTCTGATTGTCTATGGCCCAATCTATTCCCAGTAGAGCAGGGTATGGATTCATGTCATCAACAATATTAATTACTTCAAAGTTTGCGAATGTGCGCAATCCTTCAACATCGACGGGTACATTGCTCAAACGACCAATAGGTAGGACCTTCGCCTGATTGGCAAGTCACAACTGGATAGGAGACCAGTCCAAGCGCAGATTACCCATACTTTCCCACATTTGTCGTGTCAAAATATTGACATCTGAGCCCAAATCCAAGATGATATAATCCATGTCGTAGTCACCTATCTACGCAGTCATCCTTAACTCGCGGGCAGTTTTACAATTTTTTCGTACTTGGTTAACTTTCTTCTCAGGTTGCGGTTCTACAAAAATCTCTTCTATCATTTCTTACAGTTTTGCAATAGAATCTTTATCTTGCATTAGTGTTAAACAACTTGACAGAAAGGTTCTAAGTTTACTAACCTTTGGTGGAGCCTTCTTTTGCGATATGTGTTGAAACCGTTCAGGCATGTCCTTGACTTCCGCGGAAGTCGATGGTACTTCTGGGCTGATGAATTCTGATTGTACATCCCATAATATTTCTTTCTGTTTCTGGACGGTCGGTGGCTCCTTTTTCTACGCCGCTAGTCTCACTTGTGGCTACAGTTGCTCTTGTGGTTTATCCTGGTTTGCTCTAGTTGTTGCACCTCCTCGAGTTATGACAATGATGTTCAAGTCTCATGGTTCAACCGAAATCATTTGAAGATTCACATTTGGATTCGGGTTCGGGTTCTGTGGACGGTTAGGTGCTGCAATGGTCTTTGCTTGCCATTTTGCAATCAGCTGTGGACATTGTTCGGCATTATGGTCCTATCCCTTACAGTATGAACATGTCTTCGCAGGCTCTAAACAATCTCTAGCACAGTGACCCGATTGTCCATAGTTATAGCACGTAATTTGACCTCTTCCTCTGCCAAATCCTTTGCCTCCACCTCTTCCTATGAAGTTTATGCCACCCCTTCCCTGCGGGTGTGGTTGTTTTGGTGGGTACTAGTTCTGCTGGTAGTATTGCTGATAGGGATTTTGTTGCGCGTACAGCTGTTGAAGCGCATACGACAGTTGGTACAGGTTAGATGGGAACTGTGCAGGCTGATACAAGGCTTGTGCCTGTTCAGTCTAAGCGAACCCTTCATTTTTCATTAAGTAGGTGTCGACAGTCTTTTCTTTTAAGAGCTTATATGCTCTACAATCTTTCTCATAATGTCCTACTTATTTACAAAATTTACAAAATAGGTTTGCAGGGTTACTTACAACATTTTTCAAATGTAAACATTCTTCATCGTGATGGCCTCTTGACTGGCATATGCGACACCATGGTAAGCCATGTCCATTTTATGGGTTGGGTGCACCTGATGCGACGTAGTTCAGGAAGGTCGGACATCTATCCTTAGTGTGTCCGTTCGTCCTACATTTTGTGCACCATAAATCTTCTTGTGCTTCTTTACCCTTTTTTATTTCTTGAAGTTGTATCGTCAGATTGGCCAACTACGACTGGATCTGCACCATTCCTGTGGCACCGTCGACAATGGGTGAGGCCTCTAACTTCATTGCCAGTTCTGGTGCTTGTGTCTGTGATTCAATCTTTTGTTGCATTAATAGCCCTCAGATATGTGGTAGCAACGTAGCAATAAACCACTTTTTATGCTGCACATCAAACATTTGGAAACTTACTTTAGCCATCAGCGTCTTGAATCACTAATTAAAGTCTCACACGGTTTATGTCGGATCCTGCTTAATCTCCTTAATCTCAGTAATACATTGCAGCTCCGATTTAGGTTTCCTGAACTCAGATATCATTGCAGCTCGGATCTCTTTAAGGGTCTTCTGTGGTGTTCTGATTGGTGCGGCGCAGAATTTCATGAACTAGTCTAGCGCTCGACCCCTCAAGGTCGTGATCATCTGCGCTTTCTTTATGTCTTTATTGTGGACTAAACGTACCATCCAAACAACTTCACAGAGGAACCAATGCTGCTTGGGTCCTCCGTTCCATTCCCATTGAATGTGGGTAATCTAACATTTGTCGCAGCCATTGAGTTGGTGTCGGGGTTTTCTAGTTCAGAATTCATAGGGAGTGTACACTCTTGCACACTAGTCGCAGGGCTAACACTACCTGTATTATCAATCCTTTATGGGGATGAAACTCTATATCTTACCTCTGGTGATATTGTTGCGGTTATGTAGTTACGTTCTGACCTCGACGTTCCATCAGAATCCTCAGAATCTTCTGATCCTTCCGAAATCAGGCTATAGTCCTCCTCTTTGTCGTAAGACCCTTCGTCTTCATACGACTGAATTTCATGTTCCTTTCCCTCGAACAAGCTAGGATTCCATCGTCCCCTTTGGGTTTTCCCTCTCTTTCCTGATCTGAATATTCTCCCACTTCTTAAGACACCAGCTTCTAAATCAGGTTCTGTTCTTTCTAGGAACATTTCAACTCACCTCTTCCCATCTTCTCAATAGGTCATCTGCGACATATCCTCCTTCTTAGGTGCACAACTCAACTAAGCTGCAAAATACCCTTCTCATAGGCAAGCATTTTTATCCATGTACTGATATGTAACAAGTATCTTCTTCGGGGTCCTTGGAAAAAATTTCTTTCGGCTTCACTATATGAGGTTATAGTATCTACTACAAACTCAGTAATATATCCTTGCAATATACTATCAACCCAAAAATCAACAGCTCTAGAAATAGGATTACTTACACTAGTTACCTCATGAACCAACTGATCGCTCCACTTGACAGCCTCTCTTCTCTGAAAATTTGTCTGCTTAGTCGCTAATCTTGACAGCCATTCATGTAGTAAAATGGGGAAGTCAGCAAAGAAGATCTCATGAATATCAGAACACATATATTTGTTTATCCAGTTCTCTGCGCTCAACCATGTCCATGTGCTTTCTTCTTGCGTGAATACTAGCGTTTTAGAATCCAGCCACTCTTCTATCTCCTTCTTCGTCGGGTGCCACAACATTTCCCTCGATTTGATCAATAGGGTCCCAGCGATGGAACCATTTGTTGGCCACTTTTCCTAACTCGCGCGACCTAGGTTCTGCGTAGCCCGTTAACCCAACAAATACTCGAGATACCAGCCCGACAGAGCAAGCCCCGTCGGCAACACCTGCGAAGTAGGGGCAGTCTCACCTAAGATATCTCTTCGATGGGTGACCGCCGAAACCATGTTTCTGCGATTGTCAAGGTATTACAGTCCCTTGGCTCGCAGCCAAGGAGCTCAACGAAGGCAACAAGATGGCTGGATAGAGGAGTCAGTCGTGCGTGACTGAGCACAAATATATGTCATCATGCGTAACTTGTCCTTTCTTTCCACCTCGCAATTGGTGCAACCTATGCAGCGCAGCTGACTCATATCAACAGACCTACGACTCAAGTCGTGATTCAAAACAGAAGAGCACAGGCCGGTATATACATGTATATTTCAATGACGTCTTTCCAACATTTATCAACTGATTACAAGATAACATCAGAGATTTAAGCAACATTTAGCATTATACATAAAGCAAATAACAACCATTCACATAAACATTCACGACATTAATCATCCATTCAAACACAATAGATAACGTGGAAACCCATATGGGAAAAACCACCAAGGTGTTCTTCATCTGGCATGAGAAAATGGTATAGCACCTTGCAGTCTGCAGGATACAAATTGATCTTGAGATATGTCTCTACAACTCGAACTTATGGTTCTCATGCTCTTTGGTTTTCTCTTCTACCCTACCTCTACTCCTAGCAGTCTGTGCACACAATAGCTAGATCCCCGGCTCAACTGCCCCCCTATCGCTACCAGACTCTTCCTAAGTCTTCATTTCCTCTGATCTCTACAACATCACAGGAAAATGGCATCCTTCCCCATGGATTACCACTGAATAGACCAACAATTATTGGAAAACTGACCTAAACATAGTTATGACTAACTACAAGCAGTCACAACCATCCAACCTATCCTTAATTACAACCAACAAAAAGCAACCTTCTAACTATTGAATCCTTCATATTTATACTATTTTACATGACCACACAGGGTCAACTGCATACAGGAAGTATGTTAACTGTCACCATCATCTGCCCCTCAGGCTACAACTGTGGTGATTATGACTTGACACGAGGCACTATCAATATGACTTACAAACATCCCCTCATATGTGTGTAGTTGTAGGCTTACGCTACCTTAAACGACCATGATATGGATTCTGCACCTGTCGCTTTTCGGACGTTATCTCTTGCGTGCTCCTGTGCTTTCCTTTCCTTCACCACACATTTCTCCATTCTATCTACACTGATCCTTTGCTTCCTTCACGACCTTCCTTTGTTTCTGTCGTGTGCGCGGTGCACCTTCTTTGCTTGCACGCGAGCTTCTTCCTTGTGCTCCTTTTCCAAGCCAACAGACAGACACACAATGTTTACATGGAAAACCCAAAAACAGGAAAAACCACCATAATAGATCTATTGTCTTCCTTGACTTAAACCGACCAAGCTGGGCCAAGTGATCTAGCCACCACTCACCTCCATACCACTTTACAATGGATCCTACTCAAGCCTTATAAAGCCTTCCTTACATGCAATACCATGAGACAATACCATGGGCCACCAAATACCATAAAAAATACCATGGGCTATAATAAACATGTGCCCAAACTATATGCTAGACCTCAACCACCTTTGACTCGTTCTCAAGTCAAGGTTAACCCTAACAATCTTCCAGTACCTATGCTTCATCCTTTAACAATATATATTCTAACAAACTGGCAACATAAGTATATGCAAAAAAACATAGCAATTTTTTTTGGAGAAGACTGAAACATCGTTCCCGGGCTTGGTTGATTGCTTCATTCAATTGCACTTTGGATACTTCTTCCATCGGGGAGGCATCATCATTCTCACACGGAAGTCCATTATTATTTTTAGACCATAATGGTTATGTTTTTTTGTATTTATAGGCTGGCAAAACAGTTGTCAGGTACTTTGACATACAAAAGCTTCATCTCATTCATATTGAGAGAGTTCTGGCAAGCAGACAATAACACAAAATTACCGGTGGAAGACAACCCGGTTAGTGACAAGGTGTTATGCAGATTAGATGCCGAATGGAACATAATTGCAACAAACAAAAAGTGTGTGAGATGAAGGAAATTCAACAGCTTAGTCCTCATCATCATTCTTGACTGGGACCTTGGATCAGGCGATCCTCTTTACTTTGATTTCAAGTGTACACAGTCTGTTTCCAAAATCACCGTTGGTATTTGCTTGATCCTTGAATTGCGCCTCAGTTGCGTCTTTGAATTCTTCACCCTCTTCTTTTGCATATTTGAATTCCTCACGAAGCGCAACAAGGCCTCTATTGAGTTGGTCCCATTTTGAATCTCCAGATCAATTCTGCTCTTGAACAAGCATCTTGATCTTGGTCAACTCTGCTTGCAATTCTGTCAATCTCTCCTCCAGAGACGAGCCCGAGTTTGAACTTGATGCCATGGAGGCCATCCTTGAGAATTGCTTGCCTCGTTCTGCCCGACTTATTGCTTTTAACTCCATAGGAGACACGAGGATTTTGCCTTTCTGAACGGAAGGGACAATAATTTTGCTGGCGATGGGATCTAACTTTGAAACATCTTGCTGTGGCAGGTGCCAGACCAGACTCTGACGAGCTGAGAGAAATGACATAAGATTTGATTCTTTTGTCAAGGAAGAGATTGCAAGTTCACGTGAAAATCGTTGATCCAGCCGGTCAAGTACTGCATTAGAATTAAGGGATGTTACAGAAGGAGACAGTCCCATCTACTGATAATATACTCCTGCCCAGGAGCGTACCACTATTGGCTTCCAGATCAGCCAATGCATTTAGACCCCTTAAAACATGAAAGAAACGGATATTTTGAAACTTGGAGACCAACAAGTCAATTTTCTTGGGAATGGAAGCAAGTTGCACCTGGTACAGACACCGTTTTGAGATTAGTACCTGAATGATTATCCTCGAGTCTCCAAAGACCACTAACGAATGAAGATTTTTGCTTAGGGCTAGCTTAAGCCCCTGCCAAAGCGCAAGAGCCTCCGCTTTGTTATTAGTCTCCTGGCCAAGCCCCCAAGCAAAACAAACAACAATTCCTCCATTAGGACTCAGGAGCACCCCCCCTCCTCCAGCCACTCATGGATTCCCTTTTGAGGCTCCATCAAAGAATAGGCAATGGTCCTCCAAGGATGATCTCCATTTTATGAATTCTTGCTCTTCCAAGTGAATTTCCCAAGCGGCAGGAAGAGATGGTTTGGGGACCGGTCTGAGCTGATGGTTTGGGACTAGCTCTTTCAGCCACTGATCTTCTTCACCGTTAATATCCCTTGCATTTCTAAGAGTGGCTTTAGCTTCCAAAGCTTCTCCCATCATGGCTCTGACTTCAGTCGCTACCCTGGAAGGACTGCACATTTGATCTTTGAAAATTCTATTATTCCTCTCAATAAAGATTTTCCAGCATATGAATTTTGGAATCCACATCCAACAGGTCTTCAGGAGCTCTTTTTTATTGAGGCAGAATGGGGATCTAGAGGCCCAATTCTTTAGCATATCTTGAATATTACCTAGCAAGTAAATTTTGTCCAGTCTTAGCTTCAGCACTTCACTCCAGGTTTCTTTTGCGTAGGGGCAGAGTAAGAATAGATGTTCAGCATTTTCCTCTTCCCCATAGCACAAAGGGAATTTGGAGGGGCCTTCCCACCCCCTTCTCCTTAGATTATCGCAGGTTAGGACGCTTATATGTGCAAGAGTCCAAGTGAAGAAATCGATCTTAGGAATGGAGGTGAAGGTCCACATGGATTTCCATTATGTAGGGTCAGGAGGGGCGTATGAGATTGCTTGGAGTGTATGATATCCTTCTGCTATCGAATACTCGTCGAAGGTGGAGCCCCAACCTCTTTTATCTTTTGCTAAGGATTTTAGGGGATACTTCCCTTGGAGCAGATCAATTAGTTTTATGGCTTCAACTTCTAAGTTTTCTGGATAACCCCCTAGATCCCAAGCTTCCCAGCTTCTTTCTTCATCAGCTCCCCATCTGGAAATGACCCACAAGGTGATGAGATTTCTATTCTGAAGCCACTCTTTTATATTCTCCAGCTCTCCATGTTGTCTCAGGGGCAGATCACCTAGGATCTGGTCATCCTAGATTCTTATAGATTTTCCATTTCCTGGGATCCAAAACAACTTATCTTTAAAAAACTCCAGAGCTCTACAACACAACATGAATATTGGTGACCCTTTGAGGACTCTTGGAGATTGATCTAGACATCTTGTCCTCTACCCTTAGAAGTATTTCTTCCACAGCACACGTTTACTCCAGGAGGATTTACCTGAGACTATATTCCAAAATAGTTTGGAGCACAATGCTAAGTTTTGATTGGCTATGTCCCGAATTTGAAGGCCTCCTTCCAGTAAAGGCTTTTTGACTTTGTCCCAATTTACTAAATGAAACTTTCTCTCATTTTGTTTCCCCCCTTCCCATAGAAATATTTTTAACAACCCATCCAGTTTATTGATGAAGGATTTGGGAGCCATCAGCAAAGAGTTTTGATAGGTGGGGAGGCTTATTAGAACTGACTTCATCAGCACCACCTTTCCTGCTATGTTTAACTAGTTGGATCCCCATGCTTGAATTCTGGCTTTCACTTTGTCCAGAAGTGGCGTCCAGTGAGATATTTTGGGGTTGTTTTTGAAGATTTGGATTCCTAAGTATTTAAAGGACTTCCAAGATACATACCCTTCCATGTCTAGAATTCAGGCAATTTCCACCATCTCCCTATTGGAGCAGTTCCACCCGTAGATCGTGCTTTTTTGAAAGTTTATCATGCTTCCAGAAACCTCTTTGTAAATGTGTAGCTCCCGCTTGAAATTTCTTACAGTATTCACACTTGCTCCTCCCAGAAGCAGAGTGTCATCTACAAATTGTGCATGGTTGATATCTTCAACATTATGAACCATCCTAAGGCCTGAGAGAGTCTGGATTAGCTGGCAATGGTCCAATTGGAAGCTGGGCACCGAAGCTTGGATGGCATAGAGGAGAGGAGACAAGGGGCATCCTTGTCTCAATCCTTGAGAGGCTTGAAAATAGTTCGTTGATCGTCCATTCACTAAAGGGGCGATTCGAGGAGAGGCAATGCAGGCTTTCACCCAACTTGTGAAGTTTTTGGAGAATCCAAGTTTCTCCATGACTGTGAACAGAAAATCGTGTCGGACTCTATCAAAGGTGTTGGTAAGATTTAACTTAATAACCATGCCTTTCTCTTTTCTGTGACAACTTGAATGAATGGATTCTTGCACTAGCACGAGATTGTCCAAAATCTGGCGCCCTTTAATAAAACCCCCTTGGTTCTTTGGGATGAGAGTTGGGAGGATTTTTTTAAGCCTAGTGGCTATTACTTTGGTGATTATTTTGTAGCCTGTGTTGCAAAGGGAAATAGGCCGGAATCTACTGAAGTTACAAGCACCTTTATCCTTCGGGATCGAGGCTAAGAAAGCCGAGTTGGTGATGCCACCAATCTTGGTACAACTTTGCAATTTCCTTACCATTTATAGCAAGTCATCTTTGATGGTTGTCCAACAGGCTTTGTAAAACCTTGCTGAGAAACCATCAGGACTGGGAGCCTTGTCTCCTTTCATGAGATCCAGAGATTTTTTAATCTCTTTCAAGCTAATCGGGGCTGTTAGAATCATGTTCTCCTCTTCAGAGACGAGCTGGGGGATAAGGTCGATGGGATAGGAGTTTAGATCGATGGGATTTTCTTCAGGGGCAGTGTACATATCTTTGAAGAAGGAATGGGCAGCTTTCTTGATCCCTTCAAAGTCTTTAATCGTTTTCTCTTGGTAATGAATTTCATTAACAGTCTTGTATTAAATTGAGCACATAGATCTGTGGACAAACACACAACTCACAAAATAGATCTCACAATTTACTCAGCAATTGAAGACAGTGCAAAAATGGCTTGCAGCTGTGAATGCTTTCATTAATCAAAAAAGTAATCGGATAATGATTACAATGAAGTACAATGGCTTTAATAGCCACATGAAATTAAAATCCACATGAAAAAATTCAAATTGATAGACTCTACTTGACTGTAGATAACCAAGACCTTGTCTAAATCACTATCAGAGGACTCAGTAGTTAACTGACCTTGTCTAAACCATAACCAGAGTTCATCGGAGCTCTAAAACACAACTCAAGTGTTACATTCAGTGTTGACTAAGGCTAACTGACTGTGGTAGGTGAGAAATGCGCCCCACATGAGTGCAGTCAAGTAAACCTAGCGCTAACTGAATGTAGAGGACTAGAACTTAATGTAACTGACTCCTAACTTAGCTTGACTAGTCATTAACTGAACTGAACTGACCTTGGTTGGTTTCGGCACTCCCAGTGGCTCCTAAATTGTAGGGATTGGTCTAGGAGGCTCCTAAACTGATGCAATCAAGTGCAATTAGTGGCAGTGAGCCTCAATTAGTGTTCCCCGTGCTTTAGTAACTGAAACATGTGCCCCAATTACGCTAAGTGGACCCAATGGTGTTAATGGCTATAAATAGGCTGGATGGACTCCTGATTTGGACATGACTCCTGATTTAGACATATGACCAAATTTGGACAAGGGAGGATTAATAATCCTAACACCCCCCCTGAATGCTAACTTGGACAACTGTGGGCCCTGGTAACTAAGACCATAGGTAACCCATTACATCAAGTAAAATAAAGTAACTGCTTAATACAAGGAGCTGGGGCCAAAACCACATGGGAAAAAATCCCCCCCTCTATCTAAGCAGGTAGAATCAGGTCTCAAGTTTGAAAAACTTGAAAATATGTTGTTGCAATATTCATCTCTGTGAGGTAGCGAAGCAGCATGCATGGTGTGTTGTGCACAGGTACTCTGGGGCATGGCATGTAGACTTCTCCTTCTTCTCCAAAAATGATGATGGAAGGAAGGAGGAATGTAACCTTTGTCTCTTGTTGAATGAAGAGGTGTATGATCATATCCATTCTTTTGAATGTAGTGAGACTGAGCCCTTGCCATATAGCATCTTACAGGGAGTCTATTGCATCTCCCTGAAGGAGGTAAGATAGCATGACATAGAGCAAGGGTCTTTCCTTTCTGAGTGTCAAGTGAGTTTCCAGTCATCTTCCTAGCTTCCAGTTTGGAAGTAGGGACTGAATCTAGATCTGAGTCACCTTGAATCTCAAGGTCATAAACTGATAAAGATGGATCTGCAAAACTAGTAGAAGTTGTAAAAGAAGTATATGCAATGATTTTACCTTCCCTTGCAAGTGGCTGCTGAGAGTGCACTGGTTCTGAAGGAGGCATGAAATGTAAGAACTCATATGCTTTTGAAGCATGATTTGCAGTACCTTTGCTATGATGCTCCCAGTAGAGATATCTGTGATCTCCACTGAGTCAGGACCAAAGATTACTTGCTTTGGAGATCCAGTATGGGTCATCTAATAGACAAATAACAGGTTTGAAGCTAGGGAGGGAACAAATAGCACATCTTTGAACCTTCCATGTTCAAGTTTGATAGAGCCCTTCCCCTTTATTTTGACTTTACTGTTATTGCCCATCTGAATACTAGGACCATCAAAGGAATGAAAAGAAGAGAATGATTATCTGGATGCAGCCATATAGTTGGAAGCTCCAGAATCAATGAGGAAGACAGGTGCTGATGTGCAGCAAGTCTTCAGTGCATGGCCTTTCCTTTGGTATTCTTTATCTTCTTCTTCTTCAGAGTCATCCTTCCTTGCACTAGCAGGTACATAAATGTTATGCTTTTTCAAAAGAAGAGCCATTTCATCAAGTTGTCTTCTCTTACATGATCTTTCTGAATGAAAGCCCCTTCCACAGTAAGAGTAGAGGAGCTTGCCTTTGTCATTCTTCTTGCTTCTCTTCAAACCTGAAGGTTCTTTTGACGACTCTTTCTTCATAGGGGACTCATCCCTTTGCTTCCCTTTGTCATTCGCTACCTTATCTCCTCTTGAAACTAGAGCTAGATCTTTGGGAGATCGAATGATCCCCATTTGGATCAATTTATCATTCTCATAAATAAGAGATTGGATGAAGGCATTAAGAGTGGGCATCTTCCAATTTGGAGTAGTGAGCCTTACTGTTTGGAAGGTGGATACAAAGACTGAGTAGTTTGCATTGAGCTTTGTGAGAATGGCAAGGATGAGCTGATCTTCATCCTTCTTCACTTTGTATTGCTTCAACTGATATATCAGATTCATGAACTTTGTGAAGCTTTCATTCAGAGATTCGAAATTGGATGGATTGAGAGTAATCAGATCATTTTCTAGCTGATGGATCCTCATCTCATCATGCTTCTCAAATAAGGAAGCAAGCTTGTCCCAAACCTCCTTGGGAGTCTCCAAGTCTTGGATGTGACATCGAAGATCTCTAGAGACTGAGGAGAGCAAGAGTGCATGGGATTCATCAAGCCTGTTCATGTACTTAGCTTTGTCTTTATCTGATTTTGGCTCTTCCTTTGTTTCTTCTATGAGTTTGAAGAGATGCTTGGTGCACAACATTGCCACAATGTCATCCTTCCACTGGTGATAGTTGAAGGGAGTGAGAGGCTCCACTGGATGAGCCATTTTGAATGTAGTAAGAAGGATTGAGCTGCTGTAGCGAATGCAGTGAGAAGAAGAGGTTGCTTGTAGCGAATGCTGTAAGAAAAGCTGATAACCTGTCACACAATCAAACATACAAAGGAAGGTCGACAGTCTACACTTTTGGAATTTCCTTCACACCCATCATAGTTGATCAAGCAAGCTTGATCAACAATTTCCTAACTTGGGATATTAAGTGGTAAATTCTCCACTTCTGGTGCAGTACTGGAAAGAGCAATTTGCTCAAAAAAAATGATCCAGCTGGAGATCTGAGGAGGAGAGGTGTCTTTTCCGCCGAGGCTCTGATACCATATTAAATTGAGCACATAGATATATGGACAAACACACAACTCACAAAAGAGATCTCACAATTTACTCAGCAATTGAAGAATGAAATAATGCAAAAATGGCTTGCAGCTGTGAATGCTTTCATTAATAAAAAAGTAATAGGATAATAATTACAATGAAGTACAATGGCTTTAATAGCCACATGAAATTCGAATCCACATGAGGAAACTCAAATTGATACACTATACTTGACTGTAGATAACCAAGACCTTGTCTAAATCACTATCGGAGGACTTAGTAGTTAACTGACCTTGTCTAAACCATAACTGGAGTTCATCAGAGCTCTAAAACACAACTCAAGTGTTACATTCAGTGTTGACTAAGGCTAACTAACTGTGGTAGGTGAGAAATGCGCCCCACATGAGTGCAGTCAAGTAAACCTAGCACTAACTGAATGTAGAGGACTATAACTGAATGTAACTGACTCCTAACTTAGCTTGACTAGTCATTAACTGAACTGAACTGACCTTGGTTGGTTTCGACACTCCCAGTGGCTCCTAAATTATAGGGATTGGTCTAGGAGGCTCCTAAACTGATGCAATCAAGTGCAATCAGTGGCAGTGAGCCTCAATTAGTGTTCTCCACACTTTAGTAACTGAAACATGTGCCCCAATTAGGCCAAGTGGACCTAATGGTGTTAATGACTATAAATAGACTGGATGGACTCCTGATTTAGACATGACTCCCGATTTAGACATATGACCAAATTTGGACAAGGGAGGATTAATAATCCTAACATATTGAAATGATTGCAAGCTTCGGCTTGCTTGTGAAAGTAGCTCATGTTTTTGTCTCCAACAAGTAGCCAAAGGCTTCTGGACTTTTGCCTCCAGTATTCCTCTTCCAATCTGCAAGCTCTATGGAGATGTTTTTTAAGATCAGCTTCAATGGTTAACATGGATTGGGTGACTTCGGACTCCTCCAGGGCCATCTGGTGAGTCTCAAGTGCTTCCTACGCCTCAATCCTTTTGGAGGAATGGCATTTTAGTGACTTGGACCAGCATTTTAGATCTTTTTTGAGGCCTCTTAATTTTTCTTCCCAGATAAAGAAGGGAGAGCCTTGGATTTGTCTGTTCCAAGCCGAGGAGACTATGTCCTGGAAGCCATCTTGCTAGATCCAAAGGGGGCTGAATCTAAAAGGGATTGGACCAAGATTTTTCCCTAAGGAAAGTTCCAAGAGGATAGGCTTGTGGTCAGATACATAGTTTGGCAAGATTTTTGAAGAGGCCGAGAGACCAAAGGTTAGAAAAGAGGATTGAATTAGGAATCTATCCAGGCGAGTTGCAATATTCCTTGGATCCAAGCTCTTGTTTGACCAAGTGTATTTCCCCTGAGTGGGATTGATATCCTCTAGTTCCCAGTCTAGGATGATATCCTCCACCCATTCTCTAACTGGGTCTCTAACAGGGGAACTGCCTTTTTTTTCCTCGGTAGCGAGAATTAAATTGAGATCTCCTGCAATGATTACATTCTCTAGATTGTGCATGCTAAGGAAGGACTTTAAGGCATCCCAACAGGATCTTTTTTTTTTTTGAGAACAAAACCGGAACATATACATTGAACGGATTTACTTGATGTCCTGACTCTTTGTGGAGAAGCTTGGTGAAGATCCAATGCATGTTGCTTTCTTTAGATGTTAGCTCGTACTTGTAGGTGTCCCAGAAGGTGGCTATTCCTCCTGATGCTCCTCTTGAACTTACTGCTTTCGCTTAACCTTTTTTCCAAAAAAATTTACTTGCTTGGAGAAGGACAGAGTCCTCCAACTTTGTCTCCTGGATGAGAAGAACTTTAGGTTTATACAATATCACAATGTCTTTTAAGGCCTCTTCTTTCAGATTTCTACCGAGACCTCTACAATTCTAGGAGACGTAGTTCATTATTTACCTTGGGAGGATGTGGCTCCTTTTGGAGTTGATCCTAGCTTTTTTGTTGATCTGGTTCTTATCATTCCTTTGAGCGTCTTTTGGGAACCTTGGAGCACATCCAAATAGGTTTTTTCCTCTCTCTCTTTTTTCTTGGACTTCCGACCCCTATTGGTCTTTATTGGTGTAGCTTGGGAGTTGCTTGATTCGGTTCCACCATCTTCTGTGTCTTTCAGGTTCCTTTTCTTGAGTGTCTTCTGTCTCTTGCACTTCTATGATTTCAGGGTTTTCCCCAGAGGTTGATCCTTCTTTATTCTTAGAGGCTGGCTTGGCTTGGGGTTTCTTCGAAGGACCTATACTTTTCTTCTCTAATGGTTTCGTGGCTACTTTTCCTTTTTTGAACTTCTACCAGCCTTCTCCTTCCTCTTTGTCTTCTGGTTGGGCCTTTGGGCAGTTTCTTTGGAAATGACCATGTTCATGACAGTTTATGCATTTGAACGGGAGTTGCTTGTAGTCCAACTTTTGATAATGGTGCCATGCACCCACCATGAGCTTTACAGCTTTAGGTAGCCCCGCTTCCAGATCGACCTCAACATAGATCCTTGCACAAGTGTACTGACCTTTATTATCGGCTATATCTATGAATCAACCTAGCCAGTTTCCAATCTTTTGGAGAGAATGAAAGTTCTAGCAGTGGACCGGTATGTTGGGGAGCCGGACCCAGACTGGAACCTCTTTTGGGACATCTACTGTGGGATCAAAATCTGGCGTCCATCTATTGAGGTACAGTCCTTAGGTCCCCATGAAGTATGGACCACTTCTGAAGATTAGATCTCGATCTTCCTTGGAGATAATTTCGAAGATGAGGAAGCCCCTTCCCACTGCGTAGCAGGTCACGCTGTTTTTGAGCTGAGGCCTCCAGTTTCTTTGAATCCAATCATCTGTTGTTCTCGCAGAAGGCCAAAGCCCCATATACTGCCCAACCAGACCTCTTTCAACCAAGGTTGGAGCGATTTTTATGGGTTGTTCTTCTGGGAGGGCGATTTCTAGAATAACATCCAGCTTCTTGATGAATTTCAGCACTGAAGGAGCCGCTAGATTCTTTCCGATTGGATCAATGAGACGCCTGAAGGCCTCTTTGGCAGGTATCGGAGGGGTGGGAGATGGCTCCCCACCTCCTAGAGCACTCATGGTTGCTGGCTCGACTGCAACCTCTCAAACGTTCATGAGGAACCCTAGCAGGTCGCTCAGCTCTTACTTAATCCCTCGAAAGTCTCACCTAGTTACACGGAAGTCCATTATTGCCTCTATAGAGCTCGTCCAAATATTTCTGAACTTCACTTAGGATTTCTTTCAACTGGACAAATTGGGTCTCATTCCTCTCATTTGCATTCAAACCTTGCTCTTGAAGTCAGTGTTTTATGTCAGTCATAGTTGTCCACACTTCTTCGTTCTAATCATTTTGATTCCTTTCCGTATCTAGTAGCCCGCGCCTGATTTCCAGCTTGAACCGTGTGCTTCCTTCCATATCGTCAATGCGAGAGTCAATGCCCGTAATGTCAACTGAGATTCTCTTGTTCTCCTCCAAGACCACCGTGGATACCTCGAAGACACATCGTAACATCTTTTTATAATCTACCATAATATTCTTCAATTCCATTATTTCACCCAGAACCTTCTCCATTGCACTATTCTTCATAGATGAAAACATGAATCTACAAGGTTCTTTCACCTTGTGCTCCTCTTGACCTTTGAGAACAACAACATTGGTTCTCCTCCCAGTGACATACAAATAACTAGAGCCCTCCGTAACTCTTCCAGGCATGATAGGCTTGAGAGTACGCGGTTGATCACCCAAATCCCAACACCTGATTGTCGCATGGGAACTGTAACATTTCATTCGAGTGAGGGTGGTGAGGAGTAAAGATACTGCCCATGAGCGATTAATGCACAAAACAAACTGCCATAACCTCGTTCCATCTATCCTATGGTGCATCGCATAGCCACCACGGTAGCCGCTTTTGTCCCATCTCCTTAATGGAGAGGCTAGGTTGATCGAGGCCCTCCCTTGGAGCTTATGATGCCATGAGAACATGAGCCCCCCAACAAGTGGGAAACATGGCCAACTTCCTAAATTTAAAAGCAAGAAGTCCATTTAATGAGGGGGCAAGAATTATTGACCTTTATTTCACCTTGTCTTAACTTGCAACCTAAGTTGGCAAGTCTATCAACTTCCTTATTGTTTTGAGGTTTGACATGAAAGAATTGAACCTTTGTGATATCAGAGATGAAAGTCAGAATTCTCCTTTGAACTCTTCCAACCCTTTACCTTTGTTGGTGAATATGTATTGCATCTTTTGGATAACAATATGAGAATGTATAAAGACTTGAAAGGTTCCAATATTTAACTTAGCCATCATTTCAATTCCTTGCGATAAAACTACTCATTCAACCTAATTATTTGTCATCTTACCTAGACCCCAAGCAAAGGTTTAGATCTTTTTTCCTCTAGGGTCAAAGATGACCTCTTCACCTACCTCCCCTTCAATTAAATTAATGTTAAAACTTGATAAATCTTAAATTAAAATAGATTTTCAATTAAATTAATGTTAAGGCTTGATAATCTTAAATTAAAATAGATTTTTTGGGTAAATCTTAAATCAAAATATATTTTAAAAACAAACATAATATATACTTTAGTAATTTCACCAAAAGTTAATTCTAAAATTTAATAAATCTTAAATTAAATTGAATTTTAAAAACAAATAACAAATAAAAATATATAATTTGTTAACTTAGTTCATATTTCTACGAGAATCTGCAATATATAGTTTGTTAACTTAGTTCATTAGTTTTATGAAAATTTGTTATCTTATTTCATATTTCTATGAGAATCTGAAATATATAGTTTGTTAACTTAGTTCATCAGTTTTATGAGAATCTGAAATATATAGTTTGTTAGAATCTATATATATAGTTTGTTAACTTAGTTCATCATTTTTATGAGAATCTGTTTGATTTAAAATAGATTTTGAGAATAATAAGAATATATAATTTGTTAATCTAGTTCATCATTTTTATAAGTATTTGTTGGTCTACATAACGTTGCGAGTTATTTTCTTGTTATCTTATAGTTTGTTTGGCTTTTCCCCTTGTAACATGCTTAGAAGGGGGCATTGCTGAGCTGCATGTACATTTGCCACTAACCTGCTCTGGTTCAAATTCAAGTAAACGCTAAGAAGAAACTTAGCACCGAAGAGGTTGCACTTCGAGATTAAATGAACTCTGAAATTTCCGGTGCCTAGGCTATCGTGCCATCACATGGCTTGGCTGTCATGGCATCAACTGTCTTTGGAGAAGCCTATATGCAAGTTTTGAATCCACCATAATAGTAGTTATAACAATCATACTGCTGCGACTCATTATGACTTACCCTTTAAATCATCCATGAGCTCCTTTAATCCATAATATAAAATACAGTTTTCCTGACAAAAAGTTACTCTGCATATATCAAACGCATAGAAACACTAGATCACAGATCTAATCTAGCAATGGCGACTCAGCATTCAGCTTGTTCTTGCTTGGGCAGATCGGTCGACATACTCCTACTTACATTCTTCTCGTTGGTGACAACAGCCACTGTTTTGATAGATTCACAGACGATTTTACCTGCACGCCTGTTTCCGGACCCTCTACGACAATTGGTGGATTGGTATTCGACAGAATATGGAGATTATCTGTTGAAGGATAAACCGCCATTTTTTGTTGGTTGTGTTGTGCTAGAAATGGTGATCCAGTGCCCACTCGCCATCGCCAACATCTATGGAATCATTCAAGGTATTTGTATATATTTGATCACCTGGGTTCGAATATTTTACCCCTTCATAATATTAAAATCTTTTGAGGATTGATTTGTGAAAAAACCTAATATGCATTTTATAACATTTACCTCTAATTGGCGAGTATGCATTCTGCAGGAGAGAGGTGGTTTCAAACTACTAGTCTCATTTATGGAGTCTGTACAGCAACCACAATGGTAACCGTTTTACTTCTGCTTACTTCAACATGTTAGGTCCGGTGGTTTTGAATTGTTGATGAGATAGATCCGTCTGATTATCGATTTATATAATGTCACAATATTAAGCCATTTGCTTGTTTCTAGTTGAAAGCATTTCAGCAAGGAAAAAAACTGAATTGGGTTCAATGCTAACAAAAACAGATATAGAAAAGAACTAATTTTAGCAATGAATAGTAAAATGTGAACTAGGTTCAATAAGAAAATCAAGGAAACTAATTTTCCGAAAAATGTTTTTTTCTTTTTGTGATTTCTATGCACCGAGAAAACTATCTAGTTACAGTATAAGAAAAAGAAATGGAGATTGCTAAACGAATAGAGACGTAGAGCGAATGATTGAGTTGAGAGTATAGAAACTGAAATTATGTTTGAACTGTGAAGTGCAGGTACCTATCTTGGCAGATATTATGGCATCAGATTCAGCATCTAGTAAGCTACTGGGCATATATATTCCATTTCTTATCTTCCCTCTCATTGCTATTGGCCGAGGCCTTGCACTCTCACCGTGTTCCAAATCCCCTGCTTTAAGTGTGAAAAAGAGGGCTTAGGAAATATGTTGGCTTGCAATGCACCCGATTCGAGTGTTTATTTGGCCTCTTCTGTTAACTTTAATAACTGAGATTATTTGTTTATTGTTGTTGGCTATAAATGGAGTTATAATTTGAATTACTCAAGACGACTGTAACTGTAATTTTATCAATTTACTCCAATGTTCTCGAGCCTATTAGGAGGAGAGCGACATTGTTTCTTTAGGTTCTGGAAATGTTTGTCAAGTGAAGAAGGTGGCAATTATTTGAAAATGTGAATTTTAGGGGTTATATTTGAAGGAAAAGGAAAATTAGTCCAAGGGGTTACCTCAACTGGTTGTTGCCAATGTTGTGTGTCATTTGGCTCTTTTGGCTAGTCCAATGTAGCCAATGTCAACAGCTGCCCAGCCAAATCTCCTTGGCCGAGGCACACTAGTCCATGCCGATGGGTTTACTAGGATGCCATCCATGAAAGTGGGGAAGCAGTTTCCCTGGGAGGTTTTCTTTGGAAAAAAATTGGAAGGAAAATTGAGGCAATGTCATGTAAATCATTGCAGTTCCAAAAGAATTATACTATTTGCAAGAGAAGGGCATGGCTAAAATTTTATTTTTCTATGAAAACTAAATTGTATAAGGAAATATACTAAATGCAAATATTCTATTGCTGTCTATTAGGAAAAGTAATTGGATTTCATGCTGAAAGAAAGCTGGTTAGGTCCAAGTTGGTTACACTAATTCATTTAGTTACAGGGTGAAGTAATGCCAACATATTTAAAGCACAAATTATACATTTACGTATGTTTCTGCACTTTGTACATAAGCATCCTGTGATTGTTTGATCTTGTATTTACCTAGGATTCTTTTCAACCCCCACTTGACAAGATAGAGATGGACAACCACATTAACTAAGATTCATTTTGGAGAAACTATCATTTCACCTACTAGCTAAGTGGGTTGTGTAGCATATATTATTTTCCGTATACAATTTCTGTGTTACCCACTCTAGGATGATACAGAAGATTCCTACAACTTGAGATGTAGACACTAGTTTCCTCCTATCCATCTTCCCTTGGTCCAACTAGATGATTTTAGGATGTTCAGACTTACTTTTGAATCTTGATACCTTCGACTACCCTAGGGACTCCAGAGTCCACCTTCCTTAAATCAGGTTGATCTATGTCTTAAGTTCGTCAGGGATTCCTTTTAGATCATTTTCTGTCTAGTTTCGCCCTTGTTTCTTTGGCTTTTAGCTTGATTATCTAATTGTTTCCTTTATTTTATATTTTATTGTAGGTTGATCTTGCAGTACTGCTTCTGATTCCCGAAGTTTTGTAGGAATCTTGCAGTACTGCTTCTGATTCCCGAAGTTTTGGCTCTTTTGGCTCTTGCAGTACTGCTTCTGATTCCCGAAGTTTTGTCCTCATTTCACTGTGGTACATGGTGGCTGATTTCTGCAGTATTCTTTCCCTTAGTTTGGGAATGGATTTCATGGGTTTGCACAAATGACCATTTTTATCTATAATTAATGCCCTTCCTCACATTTTCTTCTGCTTGGACTTCCTCTTCAATTCTTCTCTATCACACACAATAGTCTCCTCAAGGTTATTGTGAGTAATTTGTGATGATTCTATTGGTGGTTCTTCCCTCTCCTCCCTTCTCAAGCTCTTGAGGAGCCCCCCTACTGTTTTCTTTGTAGGTCCTTCACAAATTGGATGGTCTGGGGCTCTTCTTTTGGTCCTGTTTTGAGTTTCCAACTTCATCAATTGGTAATCCTATTGGATGTTTAGGAAAAATTGAAAAGTTTGGCTTGGCGAACAACTTGGTGAGGCCAGATTGTGAGGCCTGGAATGAGGAAGAAAGAATGCGGGGCCTATAAGGGTCAGTTTGGGTATGATCCTCGAACTAAAAACCATGCTAACAGGATAGAACTGAAAATTCTCTTGTTTGGGGTCAAAGAAATGGAATTTTGGGGTTTTGACCTCGAAAAGAAATGTCCAAGAGGTCCTCTCTACATTATGTGGGTTGTAGCTTTCCATTAATGGTATTTTCGTCAGAGTTCGTATACCAAAGATACATCCCTGGCAAGGTAACGATCCAATTATTCCTTGCAAGCCAAGTGGCAGCCACGCTAGCTCACCATTATTCACCCATGTGGAGTTAGCAAGGTATTGGAGATTGGAATCCACTAGACTTCTAGAAGCGTCATGAAGATTTCAAATGTGTTATGAACCCTAAATCTAACTCTAAACCTATCTATAAAGAACCTAGCACTAAACAGAGATCTGAAATGTTAGCAAGTGTACCTTCGATAGTCTTCTACATGAGCATGACACATTCAGTAGATCTGCACAACATTGATTTTCATGCAGCATGATGTAAGTAGACGAGGCAGTAACAATTGAATAGCCTAGGAGGGGGACACATCTTTATTTATACACTTCCAGCAGTGAGGGTGCATGCATGCACTGGCTATAGATAGGATGGGATAAGTTTATCCTTGGATTCTAATTCTAGGAGATTCCATGTTGTTTCTAAGTTAAGTAAAAGAGGGTGCATGCAGTGGCATGTGTTAGTTTCAATTTATTAAATTGTTTTCTAATTGTAGCTTATGTATAAGTTCAATTAGGCTCATGCATGCAGATGAGGGTGCAGATCTCTAGGAGGATGCATGCTTGCATGCCTTAGCTCATCCATCTCTAGTTGAGAAACTGTTGTGCATGTGTCCAGATTTGCTGTACCTACACTTCTTCCTAGTCTATAAAGGAGAAAGCAGGGGTATAGGTTTATTCAGTCAGTTTGGTAGCAAGCAGTGAATTAGCTTGCAGTATTTTTCCTGTAGCGAATTTCAGTTCAAAATTAATGAGAAAGAAGCCACATGTTTTGATAGTCCATCCACTGAGTTTCTGTTTTGCTTTTAGCAATGATTTAACAAGTATGCTGTAATTTTGTTTTCCTACTTAGTAACAGTGTTGTGATTTAGGATAGACCCATGAGTTTTCATTATATATTTTCTACAGTATGTGTTTGCAGATTTTAGCATTATTAGAACAACAGTTTTGAGTGGCTTTTACAGTTCAACTATCTAGTAGGATAGGAATTCTTTGAGTGCAAAGTCTGAATACCATGGTGTTATTCCTCAGGTTGTACTCCTCAGGTCAATAGGTCATATTGTCTCTTTGAGGTTTGGATGGGAATCGGGATTCACAGCATGAAACAATTGGTACTCAGGAGGGTTACAAGGCCAAGGATGGCTGTGCAGGATGTACCTTCCTGCACCACTTTAGATCATCGAGCCAGTCCTCAAGTCAAGGGAGGGTACCCTAGTTTTTGGAGTCAGAATTCCCTAGTCTGTCACCCTAAGGTGCCTATAGATTCTCTTGTACTTTTATTGACTGGATTTATAGCCAAGACCTGTGGTGCATAAGAATTGGTCCCAACTACTGATAGGTAACTTTGAACATTATTTAAATGGGGAGGAGCAAAGATATCTTGGGAACTGAGAATTTAATGAAGAAATACAGCAGGGACACCTTAATCATAATTCATTCCTCTAAAAAAAATTAGTACTATAAACATATTCAACAACAAATCATTGATGAACTTTCCATTAAATGCATTCATAATACAAAAAAATCATGTGGGCACGGTAATTGTAGATCCACAGATTAAAGCAACAAAATAAAAGCATTCAGCCATAGAAATGAAAATCAACAATGTGCATGATATAGAATTTCCTTCAGCGCTAGTGGCAAACTACCTCGGTCCTGGCCTCAAAATAATAGAAATCTCATTAGCAACAACAATTAAATCAAGGGGGACCCATTGATCTTGTCCCTGCCCATCGATCTCGTCTCTGAGACTATTGTCTTTCTCTATGAAAATAATCTTTCTGATTTCATTACAATGAAGAAAGAGATGAAAGAGAAAAGGAGAACTAATGTTGTAGATCTCTGTGCAATTATCTCAGAAATTTCGGCAGCCTTTTGGATATACAATAGTGAACACCCTTGTTTTTTGCTTCCATTATTGTCACGTCCCCATGCCTCCGACCGGCGAAGAGGACGCGACCCGTGACTTAAATCACTCGGGCTAAGAGCCCCATGAACATGTACAGGCATTAAAATTGCTGAAACAGAATGCTGAAAGAAAACGCATTGCAATATAACATGCACAAATGCAATTGTTTATCATACACAACTATAATTATTTATCTTGCACAGCGGAATCAACATGCATTCCCACAAGCATTCATTTTAACATGTTCATCATATCATTAACAGTAATATGGTTGCAGAAGTAAAATATGCAAGATCACTTATCTTATGAGGAACTCGTTCCGCAACCAGCTACGTCGCTGCAACGTTCCACCCAACCATAGGCCAGCGTGCTCCTTTAATCTCTCAGCAGCGCTGCCACCCCCGAGCTGGGCATGATTCTCTAAGGGATAAGGGGACAAGCAGGCTTACACATAGCCAAGGATACACAAAACACACAGCCAATCCAACACAGTTGGGTTTATCAGGCCATCCAGGAGTTGGGAAAGGCTCAATGCTAAGCTGGTGAGCTCATTACAGAGCCAAGAACACCTACACCAGAACTAGCCTGACCTCTAAGACACCCAAACACACCCAACACAAGGAATCAATCCCTTCTCTGCTACACAGTCCCTCAGGCGCTGCATTCCCTTCCAGTGCTATTCAGATGTGATGGAGAAGAAGGCCAACCCTTTAGCTCTGTCTGTGTGGTTTCCAGCCACCAGGTTTGTCAAGCAAAACTAAGCCCCCATCCCTGCTCCCTACACAGTCCGAAGACCAACCCTTGCACTCAGGCAATCAATCAGTTGTTGCAGTTCAACAGGGAAAACGACTCCCCTAGGAATTATACAGTCCCAAACGTATCAGTGAGTGTAGCTCACAGCAAGGGAAAAGCCACAGCCCCTCCTGGGCAACAAAACCATCGGGAAAACATACATAGATCACGCTGCGGGAGAGAAGAAATACAGACTTTCGACCTGTGCGTGAAATTGAGCAGACTCCCGTCCCCAAGATATAAAGAAGACCACAACAACCACGATGTAAGGGAGACCACAGCGACCCACGAATCAGTCCGTGAGGAAAATACACACCCACCCGTCCACAAAATCCGTGAGGGAAAATAGCGTGAGCAAAACCAGGAAAATCCTGCGCGCGAGAATGAACAACTCCCGCTCTTGTGTGAGGACGGACAACCTACGGAGAGGACGCGAAATTGGATGTGCGTGAGTGTTCAGCACTGGTGTGGAGAGGAGAATGTGTCCGCGGGAGTGAAAACCAGGTAAATCCTGTGCGTGGAGGTGAACAGACAAAACGTGAGCCTCCGTAGTGGAGAGTGCGTGAAGGTTTTTCTCCCATTGTGAAGTCAACTGCTGTGGTGGAGTGTGCGTGTGGGTGAGGACTGACAGTCCTGCCACCCCACTCCCCAAAGACCATTAATTGCCTCAACCACCAGCAGCCATTTTTAATGAAAGTGGTTGGAATAAAACAAGGGAAGATGGCACATGGGTTTTTCTCTCATTGGCCAAGGTTTAACAATTCCCCCACCCTTATCCTTGTGAAAATCATGCCCCTTTCTCATTTTAGTTGCCGCGACCGTAGCTGGTTGTGTTCATTTTTAATTATAGATGCATGTTTACATGATGATAAACGCATAACGTATGTCGCATGCCCCGATATACAACCGGTGACAATTTAAATCCAAAACATAGCATAACCGATCAACGGTGGGGCCTTGGCCTTTAGCTCCACACCATGATCATTTACAATATATACATCATGTACATTTAATGCAACGGGGTCAAAACCTGGGTGTTACAATTATTATTTATTCCTTTTATAGCTCTTTATCCTAATTTTGACTTTGCCCTATGTGGGAAGTGTTTGGTGCATTGTCTTGTTGGAGTGATGATAGGGCATTTGAGCTGACATTATTTGAATTGAACCTTTTGTTGATAAAAAATTTAATATATCAATGTTTCTCGGCCTCACATAATTTTATCTTTTGTGTTTCCTTGAAGTATCACCTTGTGGAGCTTAAGAAGACGTTCTTGCTCTCCTAGCCTCCTTCCCCTGTTGCCTCTTCTTTACAAAATCCCTCAATGTTTGCATTGCAATCCACCCTTTAGGAGTCACACTCCTACCTCCTTTTAGGATCTCGAATGATTTATCTAGACTTGACTGAGGGGTATAATCTATCTCTCCCAAATATTGAGTTAAATTCAACAACGTTGTAGTCTCAATAGAAGGCTTCAATTGATTCAGGATCTCATTAGCCGTAGGAATAGTGGATTTATCAGGAACTATAATTGGCTTCCGGACACAACTTTCTTTTTACTGGTCATGATGGGTGTTACGCTGCACCTATACCCAACACACTTTCACGTGTACCCCAGGGAGAGAGGGCCATTTTTTCGGCCAAGAGGGGTGTTATCGAGCAATAGTGGTCATGGATGGACATTTGGTCATCCTTTAGGGGTACTATGGCTTAATGGCACTGCTGATTACCCTTTATTGGGGTTTTTAACCTCGGGGTTGGTGTCCGGGGTCCCTAAGGGTTGACCACTGGGTCACATGCCTCCATATCCTATTTATGTGTTCTGGTGCCCTTTGCTTCAGCTATGAGACATTCGTCTCCCTTCTCAGCCACTTAGGACACCCTCCTGGCCCTTCAGTCAGTGGGTTCTTGCTCTTCGTGGCCTTATCTCTTGAGAGGAAGACATCCTCCATGCCAAGCCGTTTTTTCATGCTTTGAGGAGGGTGTTGAGAGATTTTACAGCATTTTACGGGTTAGATGGGGTATAACGCCCTCCCTCCATCTCACTCTAGCCTTTCGTTCGGAGTGTTTCGCTTATTTGAGCATGTTTTGATGCTTGGGGGTACAAATGCCCTAGGAAGCCTACCTTAAGCCTACCTTAGGCTATATTTTATTATTATTTTCTTTTAATTTTCAGTTGACATTTTATAATTTCAAATTGACTTATTTTAAGGCATTTAGGCCTAGATATTTTAAAAAGTGAGTGTGAGATCATATAAATAGATCTCCTCACATTCATTTTAAAGACAAAACTTATGGGATAATACACTATGCACTTGTTTTACCCTTGCTAGGGTTTCTATGGATGGATGCGCCCCTTTTGAGGAAGTTTTCTGGTTAATGCAAGCTATTTTCTGGTAATTCTTTGGTGAATCTCTGCTTTTGGTGATGCTTTGATTTGTTGGATGAACACAAGCACAAAGAGGTTAGGGTTCTTACCTTTTTGTTTGAATGTTGGTGGATGTGCATGTTGAAGTTTTAGTGGTAGCCCTAGAACTGCACTTTGCCCTAGGATAGGTTATTACCTTCATTCTTGTCACCTTAGGAAACAACGATACGTCTCCTTGTAAGGGTGCACTAGGGTTTTTGCTTAGTTTTTCTAGGCTAGTTGCTTGACCTAGGACCCTTCCTCAGTAGGCTATCCATTCTCCTTAAAAGCCCTAGGTTGGGTAGGGCTTGGGTTTCCCTTGTTTTCATACCCTTTTTCTCTCAAAAATCTAGTTTAGGGCTAGTTGTTAGGTTAGTTTATGTAACACCCTGATTTTGACCCTGTTTGCATTAAAAATGTATATGATGTATATATTGTAATTAATCATGGTGTGGAGCTAAAGGCAAAAGCCCCACCATTGATTTAACGTTTTATATTTCGGGGATTAAAATCATTGCCGATGGTATTTTGTGTTAGCTGGCACATTATAAGTTTGGCATCATGTAAATATGCAATTTAATTAAAAACCCACAACTAGCTATGTTGATGCAACATATAATGAGATGGGGGCATGACTTCCTAAAGATAAGGGGGGGGGGATATTTAACCTTTGGGGCCAATGGGGAAAAGCCAAATGTCAAAGGGAGAACCCATCAAACTGTCAACTACCTTTCTTGTCTCATTCACCCAATCATTTATTACTGCCAGAAATTGGTTGAAGTAGTTATTGCATGGGAATGGGAAGAGTATGGGCAAAGAAATTCGAATATGGGGAAACACCCATTTTTGGGAAAAACGTTTTTGACTTTTGGGGCAAGTTAACACCAAAAAATGCATACCCATTTGGTCATACACCCATGTTCTCCATTTCCTCACGCAATGGAAGCTTGGGAGTTGATTTTACCTTCACGTTTTTGCCTGCTGTGTGTTCTCCTTCCGGTTGGGCGCTCCTGGGCGTTTTTCTCACCCATCATTCATCCACGTTGGGGCTCTCTCAAGTGGCTGGGAGTTTCCTGTGTGTGGCATTCACGCTTTTGGGTTTGCTGTGTGTGTTTTCCCTCACGTGGGCAGTCGTTTCTGCATTTTCCTCAGGCTGGGAATTCATTTTTGGTAATGATCTGTGGTTGGGTTTTTCCCCAACGCTTTTGTTGCATTTCCCCATTGTTTCCCAAGCTGAAAATCATTTTTGGTAATGCCTAGCGAATTGGAGAAGAGACCATGATTTCTTGGATATTATTGAGTCTGTGTTGGCCACGTTAGGCCAAAACGTCCCTGGAAATCGAATTGCTGTCAGAGGGTTGTTTTCACCCATCTTGGCAATTCGTTTGTTGCCCAAAACTGTTTTCCTCAACCCAGAATTGTGTATCTTGCTGTGTATGCATTTGTGCTTTGGTTTGAACTGAATTGGGAGTGGAAATGGGGTCTGATCGGCTTGATAAACCTAGTGTGTGAACGAACCTCACAGACAGATCTAGGGGGCTGGTTTTCTTCTTTGCACACCTTGAATAGCACTGGAAGGGAAGGCATAGCCCGAGGGATTGTGTAGCAGAGAAGGTGATGCTTCCTTGTGTTGGGTGGGTAGATGTTTAGAAGCCAGGCTAGATTTGGTGCAGGTGTCCATTGCTCTATTGAGGAGCTCACTAGCTTAGCAGTCAGCGTTTCCAGCTCCTTTACAGCCTGATAAACCCAATTGTGTTGGCCTGGCTAAGTTTTGTTGTATCCTTGGCTATGTGTGAGCCTGCTAGTGTTCCTTATTCTTTGTCGGAATCATGCCCAGCTCGGGGGTGGCAGTGCTGCTGAGAGATTGATGAGCACACTAGCCTATGGTTGGGTGGAATGTTGCAGCGACATAGCTGGTTGCGGGGCGAGCTTCTTCATAAGATAAGTATCTATGTGTTAATCTCTGCATTGTATTTGATTTATGAAAATGATGAACATGTGTATGCTTCTGTTGTATGTTACAAATTTATGCATCTGTGCATGTATTAGTTCAATGCATTTCATTTTATCATGTGTATGTTCATGGGATTTAAATTTCCCGGATTAGATAGTAGCATAGTCGCCTCCTCTCTCCAGTAGAGGGGCGAAGACGTGACAATTTAGATTAATTTTAGGTTGGCTTTAGGTTAGCATGGGCCATAGGTCTGGGTTAGGTACTCTCCAAACCCTCGCTGCTCCTTCAAAGTTCAAACAACCCTAGAATCTACCCCAGAAAACCCTCACTATCTCCCTTTCCAACCTTCAATGCCCCAGCAGCCTTCCTAAGCTCCCTTTGCTGCCCCCCCTTCAAGCCCTCGCAACTCTCCTTTCTCCCTCCTTTCACCTGTGGGTCAGCTTCAAAGGCATCCCTAGGGCTGCATCCACCTAGTAGCCTATTGCTGTACCCTTCTTCCACCTTCGCTGGGCACTTTCATACCTTTGCTTCCCTCTAAACCACCTTCTCTACCCTCAATTGCTTTTACTTCATCCCCTAGAACCTTCGTTGCGCTAGGCAACCCTCTTCTCCACCTTCGTCGCCTTTCCTTCAGCCTCCAAACCTTTGCTGCTCCCTCAAGCCTGCCCTTCCTCCCCACTGCTACCTTCCTGTAGCCTCCCTCTACCCTGAGCCTGTTATTGTAGCATACTTACAACCCTTTTCTACCACCCTAAACCCATCCTAAACCTCAAACTCATTCCTAGGCTTCTACCCTACCTTTGCTAGGTCTTCCCTCCCTCTTGGCTGCCCTTCACATAGTACTAACATAACTTAAGTTTGCTGCCCTCTCTCATGCTTTATGAAAGTCCACTCAACCATTATTTAGGGCTTCCTTTATAGTGTCAACCCTCCTCTTTCCTCATCCTATAATACCTGCACACCAACAAGCGAAAATAATAGTACTTGTTAGCATCTTAATAAGAAAGTCACACTTGTTTTAAATTAAGGAAACTACTAATACTTTGATGCTGTTATGAATTGCACATGACTGTGATAAAGTGACTTAATACTTAATGCTGCTATACTAACTGTTTTTGCTGGTATAGATAACATTTTTTGCAACTAACTGCACATGCCTTCATGAATGAGAGTTGACACATGAATGACACTGCTATACTGCTATCAATACTAAGTGTGATATTGTACTTACTGCTGTCATAACTGCATGTATTGCTGTACTTGTTTTTTTGAGTTGTGATCAGTGCATATACTTGATCAATAATTGCTCCTATATGGTGGGTACATCGTGGGTGATGTTTGTTTACGGCATTGCACCTTACAAAGTGAATTGGTTATTAGTTGAATGATACTTAGTGTGATGTTGTTGACTTGCTTATCATTGAATAAATTGCATTATTGAAGCATACCACATACACACACTCAACACAACGATTTCACTCTCATATTTGACTCCAATCAGGGACTGGTCTCTAATAACCTCGGAATAGGTATTCTGTGGTGTTTAGTGTCTTTTCCAGAGTTGAATCAGGGCTCTCCCCTAGGAGGCTTTGACTTCCGAAGTAGTTGGGACAAGTGACAAGGTGACTAAGGTGAGTCATTCACACCCTGGCAAGAACGACATTCGGTGAGAAAATCGAGGTAAGTCTTTCTGGGTATGTTGAAAATATTATTGTCAAGGACTAATCTTGCAGATCTTACCTGGCGACTCCACAAAGAAAAAGCCCGACAAGGATTAACATTTTGGCGCCGTTGCCGGGGACCTCAAACTTGTTGAGGTGATTTATCCAGGCAAGAACGACATTTTGGTTAGTCTTGAAGTCCTTGATTGCATATGATTATTTTTAGAAAGGACTAATCTGCATGCTTACCTGGCGACTCGACAAAGAACTCAAACCATCCAATCTATTACGTACGCCCTTGTTTTAGTTAGTACTTTGGTGAGATTTGTTTAACTAACTTGGCAGGTCTCTCTTGGCGACTCCAATCAAAGAAAAATAAACAAGTGCTCTACAAAGACAAGGAAGCCTGACGAGATGGCATCTAATTACAAACTGTGGATGGATACATTGGATATTTCGCGCATTCTAGGATTTCCACACAAGGATGCCATTCAAGATGGCAGGAAGGCACTTTTCCCATTGTTCCAGTAGTATAAGTACCATGCAACAACACATGTGCAGGATTCATGCAATTCATCCGGGAAAGCAACATTGTGCACGAAGACATCAAGATGAGGCTATTTCTGCTATCTCTTCACCTAGAAAACAACTTATCTGTCAGAAATTGGTATGAGGGTTTTCCTCGCAAAAGTTTTTCTTCACTTAGGTAGTTCATCAATGCATTTAGCATGGATTGGGATTACGGTATCGAAGAACATGAAAGAAAGGCCACGATCGACGATATATGGGAAGAAACACTGGGAAATAGCCAGACTCAATATGATTCAACAGAAGGATTCAAAGATCCTCCATTTGAGTTCAAAGACCCTGATAATCCGACTGCTACAGAAATGGAAACAGGTTTCGCTCCTTTTGATTTATCAGAATTCCCAGGATATTCAGATGAGTTACCAAAGGTATTTTGGCATGCCTTCAAGGGTGACCATGATAATGCCATGCATTATGTTGAATGGTTTATGATTTTGGCTTAAGAATATGGTATTAAACAAGAAGAAGATGTTTACATGCGATCATTTGTCCTTCACCTAGGAGGAAAGGTCCTTGCTTGGTTTCTGGGCCTAAATAAAGGAACGATATCATCCTTTGCAGAATTGGTGGAAACATTATGTAGCCACTGGGATTCAGAGCAACGTGACAAATGGATACCTCATGTCAAGCATGCAAGGGACTTGTTCAGTAAGTAGCCCAAAACAAGTATCAAGTTGTAGCAACCTTTGTCCAAGGCCTAACTGATGATATCTTAAGCACGATAGATGAAGCTCCCCAAGCAGGTGAATATGATGATGGTCCTATATACGAAGATCCAGAAGTCCTAGTTGAAGGAGTTGAAGAACAGAAAGATAGGATGAGTTCTTTCTTCCAACATGCAGAAACTCCTTATGACCTATCAGATCTCTGGGAACATAATGACGAGAATTTTGAGGATGATGGTTATTGGTCATTTATGGGTCCACCTTTCTATGATTCCTCGAGACCAGGTATCATTGTCTCCATATGTTGCAGCAAGGAAGAACAACTAGATGAAGTTACTCAGGTTGAGCTAGAATTTGACACTGTTTGGGATGAAGAGTTTTCAGTCACCTTAAGCAGGGATGACGAGGACATGATTTATGAAGACCCCGTGGAACGAGATATGATTGTTCATTCTCCTTATGAAGCTAATGATGAAGAATGGCTCAACCCTTTTGCTTTGAAGATGAAACATCACTAGACTTCGCAGATAGTTGTTAACTTGTTATATGCATATGGTCCATTATGATGAAAAGTTCGAAGATTTGGGACCCCGTATTTCTGGTGATTCTTCCATGATGTCCTCATCATACTCATCCTGCAGCAGCATGTTGCACAGAGGATCCTTTTGCAAATATTCAACATATGATAAGCCCAGGTTATCACTCTCAGTTGTATTCCTCATGATGCGTTGAAGAAGTTGTTCAACCCACTTTACCTTACATCGGTAAGCCCTTAATGATACATCTCAACAAGAGCAAGGAAGGTAGGCAGACAGGTATGATTTTCACCCCTCAGTTTCATAATATTTATTGTTTATCTTTTCATTTGAAGCATGAAGGTATGAATTATATTGTTGACAATTTCAAAAGTTCAAGGATTATTGGGGTTACTAACTTGATGGTGGAAAAGATAAGCAATATACTTGTATGTCCAAAGAAATGCTTGAGTAGATGTAGAGACAGGTTGTGGCTCACATATGAAGATTTGCGAGATCTGACTCTACGATAGCCTCCCAAGTTCAGGGTTTATGGGCGAATTTCAGGAAGAAATTTTTCTTAGAAGACATGTATGATGAAGGTGTCCCATACATAAGTCCGCTAGAAGCATGGATCAACAAAGCTTGTCAAAGCAATGCTTCTTCGTGGCACCGATTTTAAGTATCCCAGGTTCTTAAGAAGGTTCAGTTTCTCGCACTCATCCAGATGAAGATCCTGGTACAAACTCAACAGATCATCAATGAGGTATTGTCATGGATTACATTAAAGGACAAAGGTAAGATATCAGGTATGAATCGCTTACTCATATGGTTACATTGGTGGTATGATTTCACCTAGCCTACTTTGAATGCCAGGTTTAGGGTAGGTAGGGTTAGTTGCAATAGGCATTTTTCTGTGCATTGCATTTGATGTCTTTTCATTGTCTAGTTAGTTTTTATTGTTCTTAGTTTGTTTCTCTCATTTTGGGAACAAGGCAGGATGGAAGTGTCTCCCCTTAGATGCTTTTAATCCTCTTGCACATTTGATATGTGTGTAGGTCTACGGGTACCAGTAGATTCATAGGTTCTCGAGCACTCCCGGGAAGAGCACTCGTCCCGCAGTTGGAACCAGTGTTACGCTACACCTGTACCAAGTGCAGCTTCAGGTGTACCCCAGGGAGAGAGGGCCAATTTTTCGACTAGGAGGGGTGTTATTGAGCAATGATGGTCATGGATGAGCCCTTTGGTCACCCTTTAGGGGTACTATGGCTTAATGGTCTGTTGACTGCCCTTTATTGGGGGTTTTAACCTCAAGGTTGGTGTCTAGGGCCCCTAAGGGTTGACCACTGGGTCACATGACTCCATATCCTGTTTATGTGTTATGGTGGCCTTTGCTTCAGCTGTGATACATTCGTCTCCCTTCTCAGCCACTTAGGACACCCTCCTGGCCCTTCAGTCAGTGGGTTCATACTCTCCCTGACCTTATCTTCTAAGAGGAAGATATCCTCCATGCCAGGCCGTTTTCATGCTTTGAGGAGGGTGCTGAGGGATTTACAACATTCTAGAGGCTAGATGGGGTATAACGCCCTCCCTCCAGCTCACTCCAGCCTTTCGTTCAGAGTGATTCCCTTATTTGAGCATGTTTTGGCACTAGGGGGTACAAATGCCCCAGGTAGCCTACCTTAAGCCTACCTTAGGCTATATTTTATTATTATTTTCTTTTAATTTTCAGTTGACATTTTATAATTTCGCATTGACTTATTTTAAGGCATGTAGGCCTGGATATTTTAAAAAGTGAGTATGAGATCATATAAATAGATCTCCTCACTTTCATTTTAAAGACATAACTTATGGGATAATACACTATGCACTTGTTTTACCCTTGCTAGGGTTTCTATGGATGGATGTGCCCCTCTTAAGGAAGTTTTTTGGTTAATGCAAGCTATTTTCTGGTAATTATTTGGTGAATCTCTGCGTTTGGTGATGCTTTGATTTGTTGGATGAACACAAGCACAAAGAGGTTAGGCTTCTTACCTTTTTGTTTGAATGTTGGTGGATGTGCATGTTCAAGTCTTAGTGATAGCCCTAGACTTGCACTTTGCCCTAAGATAGGCCATTACCTTCCTTCTTGTCACCTTAGCAAACAACGACACGTCTCCTTGTGAGGGTGCCATAGGGTTTTTGCTTAGTTTTTCTAGGCTAGTTGCTTGACCTAGAACCCTTCCTCACTAGGCTAGCTATTCTCCTTAGAAGCCCTAGGTTGGGTAGGGTTTCCCTTGTTTTCACACCCTTTTTCTCTAAAAAACCTAGTTTAGGGCTAGTTGTTAGGTTACTTCTAGGTTAGTTTAGATTAATTTTAGGTTGGCTTTAGGTTAGCATGGGCCATAGGTCAGGGTTAGGTACTCCCTAAACCCTCGCTGCTCCTTCAAACAACCCTAAAATCTACCCCAAAAAACCCTCACTAGCTCCCTTTCCAACCTTCGCTGCCCTAGCAGCCTTCCTAAGCTCCCTTTGTTGCCCCCCTTCAAGCCCTCGCAACTCCCCTTTCTCCCTCCTTGCACCTGCGGGTCAGCTTCAAAGGCAATGCTAAGGTTGCGTCCACATAACAGCCTACTGCTGCACCCTTCTTCCACCTTCGCTGGGCACTTTCATACCTTTGCTGCCCTCTAAACCATCTCCTCTACTCTCGACTGCTTTTACTTCATTCCCCAGAACCTTCGCTGCCCTAGGCAACCCTCTTCTCCACCTTCGTCGCCTTTCCTTCAGCCTCCAAACCTTCGCTGCTCCCTCAAGCCTGCCCTTCCTCCCCGCTGCTACCTTCCTTTAGCCTCCCTCTACCCTCGGCCTGTTATTGTAGCAGACTTACACCCCTTTTCTACCACCCTAAACCCATCATAAACCTCAGACTCATCCCTAAGATTCTACCCTACCTTTGCTGGGCATTCCCTCCCTCTTGACTGCCCTTCACACAGTACTAACAAACCTTAGGTGCTTCCCTCTCTCATGCTTTATGACAGTCCACTCAACCATTATTTAGGGCCGCCCTTACAGTGGCAGCCCTCCTCTTTCCTCCTCCTACAATACCTGCACACCAACAAGCGAAAATATTAGTACTTGTTAGCATCTTAATAAGGTCACACTTATTTTAAATTAAGGAAATTACTAATACTTTGATGTTGCTATGATTTGCACATGACTGTGATAAAGTGACTAAATACTTAATGCTGCTATACTAACTCTTTTTGCTGGTATATATAACATTTTTTGCAACTAAGTGCACATGCCTTCATGAATGAGAGTTGACACATGAATGACACTGTTGTACTGCTATAAGTATTAAGTGTGATGACCGAATATAGATACTGTACTTACTGTTGTCATAACTGCATGTACTGTTGTACTTGTTTTTTTGAGTTGTGATGAATGCTTATACTTGATCAATAATTGCTCTTATATGGTGGGTACATCGTGGGTGATGTTTGTTTATGGCATTGCACCTTACAAAGTAAATTGGTTATTAGTTGAATGATACTTAGTGTGATGTTGACTTGCTTATCATTGAATAAATTGCATTATTGAGGCATACCACATACACACACTCAACACTACGATTCCACTCTCATATTTGACCTTAATCAGGCACTGGTCTCATCACCTCAAAAGAGGTATTATGTGGTGTTTAGTGTCTTTTCCAGAGTTGAATCGGGGCTCTCCCCTAGGAGGCTTCTAATTCCGAAGTAGTTGGGGACAAGTGACTAAGGTGACAGTGGTCACTCTCCCTTATATGCTTATCGGTGGCTTAGACTGCCATTTCAATTGGTAACAATGGGTTTTGGGCTATGTTGCACGGGGACCCGTCCCCCCTAAAATTTCACCCGTTCCCTACGTTTCGGGGTTCCGGGGACTTGGGAACTCCTCGGAAACGTCCCCAAATGGCCGGGGACTCCATTGGGGACTCGGGGACTTTTTTGTCGTCCCCTAAACGTACCCCCAAAAATCGGGGACTTTTCGGGGACTTCTCCGAAGTCCCTTGACCAATCGGGGACTCCCACGCGTCCCCTTTTTGGCACATTAAAAAAATTTAAAATTATGAAAAAACAAAAAATTAAAATATTAAAATTTAAGGATGAAGATTGTAGAATTTAAGGATGAAGATTGTAGAATTTAATTCTAAAGCAATTAGATCAACTACTTTATACGATAT
>LPNX010514774.1:60695-131990 GCA_001517045.1 Pseudotsuga menziesii
TCCCAGAAACTCGTCCCCGCATCCCCTGCGTCCCCCCGTCCCCGAGACCAGTGCAACATAGGTTTTGGGATAGGGGAACAAAACGAATATTCGGGATATATGAAAAGGAAAATACACAATCATAGAGAATTTCATTGAAATTGGGATGGGCTACTGACAACTTACCTGGCTCAACTGAATGTGGTGAACGCGTTTTTTGAACAATGATGTTTATTCACAATTTGAGCTTCAAAGGGTGCACAATGCTTGTTATCAGCTTCAAGCAAAAATATAAGCAGCTAACATGGAGATTCTCGGTAAAAAATGATCCAAGGAATGAATTGGAAGCATTTACCCAGCAGGAAAAGGCCATTAAATTTGTTCTTCTTGAGCATTAACGCCCCATTCATTGGAGATTAAGGTGGCATTGCCGGTCCATTCGAGTTGGCTGTACGAAAAATTACATTTTGATTGATACACATGGCCAACAGTCGTATTATTTGATTCTTGAGATTCAGTACTAGACAGAAAAGTACAAGAATCTACAAATTTTGGTGGTATCTTTGACATGATCTTTGACTTCCCGATGAATCTCCAATTCTTACCTTTATCATTGGAGAAAGATCCCTGGTGCGAATGGTCAGGATTGCAGACGTGGATGTGGGTGAGTCAATCTATACCGTTCACGTGGGGTCCTCCTGTCAAATCTCACGTGCTAGTCTCTAAGCACGAATGGTTTCAATGGGATGTTGGGAAAGTGCACAACTTGTTTGGGTTGTTCGTGTGGGGTCCCTTTTTGTATCTCATGTGTTACTTCCTTAGTGCGAATGGATACGATTTAACCGCTTGAGTGATCCTAGACATTTGTGCGTGTCCCTCGTTTTTAACCCATGCTCTAATTTGTAAGCGTGAATGGTCGTGATCAATCTTTGTCAACTTGCTCGGCTAATCATGGCCATTTGTGTGCACACCCACCTTATATCTTACCCATTGCCACAATTGAGTGCTTATTCTCCAAGGGCGCCACGATCAAGGATCTTTGCCAAGCTCTTTGTCTGTTGAACAACTCTTCGAACAAGTTGGGTAGGGGAAGAAAGGTTAACAACACACGGTTTTAGAAAGTCTAACATTGTATCATAGCCTAGTTTTTGAAATCTTCTAGGTTCTTTGTATGGAGAGGCAAATTGTTTAGGGTAGAGAGCTATGGAAGGGTCTCAGTGGGCACTATGTCTAAGCTTTAGTGATTGAAGCAAATTTGTGTCGGTAATTGACATGAGGACTTGAGAAGAGTTGTAGGATGAGAAGCCCTTGCTAATCTAGTGACTGCAGAGTGTAGCTTGTTCAAAAAAGTTGTGACAATGGCAACTCCAAGTATGTGAGAGAGTCAATTATTGGAGGGAGCCTCCAACTTTGTGCCGTGGAAGTTGAGATTGTAGAACCTCCTAGGTGCCTTGTGGAAAAGGTGGTTTTGCCACCTATACATCCCAAAGATTTGAAAAAACACAACAACAAGGCAATGGAAATGAAGCAAATCTCGTAGGATTTGGTGAAGGATTACCTTATCCTTCATATTGTTGGGAAAAAAGACTGGCAAATAGATGTATGATTCCTTGGGAACATTGTACTAAAGTGTGCACATGTCCATGAAGATGCTCTTAAAGAACAAGCTCAACACTACCTGCATCAGCAAGTCCGATACAATTGCACGCTATCTCATGAAGATAACTGAGTTGAGAGATTGAATTGCAATAGTTGGGGACAAATTTGAGGACAATGAGCTAGTTTGGATTTCTTTGAATGGCTTTAGTCTATTGTGACACAACTTTGTCTAGACTATCTGTTCTTGAGAGAATTTCTTGACTCCCAGCAGTTATGGGATGCTTTCGTTGGAGAGGAGATGAAACTACAATATGTCTCAATCGGTTATGAGGATGTTACAAACCTAGTCTTCATTCGGAAGGTGAGGAAGGGAGGGAAGAAAGGATTTGTGAGGGTTAGAAGAAGAAAGAAGACTCAAGGTCTTATAATTGACAAAAGAAGGATTTGAGCCATATCAAATGCTTCAATTACAACAAGCATGGCCATTATGCTTCTTAGTGCCTGGAGAAGAAGAAGAGGAAGGGTAAGTAGCAACATAAATAATTTGTAGGAACTGCTGAATCCTTAGGAGTGGATGAGTTGACTGCTAGGCTTGATACGACCTTCACCATGGTGTCATGCCTTTCCACCAACATAGTTTTAGGTGTTGGGTGGTATCTTGACAATGGAGCCTCAAGATACATGACTTTGAATAGATTAGCCTTGTTCCAGCTGGAGGAATAGGATGCCAGCATGTAGATGGAGCTTGGTGATGATGGCAAGTACCTAATGGTTGGGTTGGGGTCTATCTCATTCCACATGCTAGCTGGAGAAGTTTTGGATCTACATGAGGCACTATATTCCTAGTATGACTAAAATCTCCTTTTGGTTTCTTGTCTAACATATTTGAAGTGCAAGGTTGAGATTTGATGATTAGGAAGTGATTATCAGAAGTTAGAACCCTGATCCTAGTTGAGTGTTGGCTAGAGGAGTCAGGGAGCATGGCATTTATAAACTGCTAACAGATCTAATGAAGCATAGTGCTTTGTTGACTAGTAGTGACAACCTATGCGAGCTTTGGCATAAAATATTTGGTCACTTGAACTATGGTGCTTTACCTCTTCCCCATGGTGGTTGGATTCCCCGACATCAAGGTGGAGAAAACAAGAGTGTGCAAGGGATGTGCACTCGACAAGCATCCCAAGGATGTGTTCCCGAGTAGCGAGCACAAATCAAGAGGGATTCTTGATCTGATTCATTCAGATGTCTGTGGATCCATGTCATTGGCTTTGTTGACATGTAATCTCTATTAAGTTACTTTCTTTGATGATTCTTCCATAAAGGCCTAGAGATTTATCAAGAAGACCAAGGATGAGGTCTTTAGTACCTTTCAAGAGTTTAAATATTTGTTGAGAGCTAAATAGGTAGGAAGATCAATGTACCAAGATTAGATAATGGAGGGGAGTATAGTTCCAATGACGTAGATTCCTTTTATAGAAAAACAATGATCAAGAGCGAGTTGATAGTACCTTATAGTCCACAACAATATGGGGTTGCTGAGTGAAAGAATAAGTCCATAGTAGAGACTTCCTTCACATGGGAGAAACCATATGTTTCTCATTTCAAGGTGTTTGGGAGTCCAATTTACATTCATGTTCTAGAGGAGAAGAGGACAGAGCTTGAACCCTTCAGGTTGAAGGATATTCTAGTTGGCTATAATGAGTCCTCTAAGGCTTACAAGATCTGTGTTCCTTCTTAGAGGAAGATAGTATGAAGCCAAGATGTGAAAGTAGATGAGGATACATGATCCTTTAGATCCTAGGAGCCCCCATTATTGATTGAGGACATAACATGTGCTGCCCCAAGTGTTGATCCCATGGGTTTCAAGGAATTTAGGTTCAGGTTAGATAGGTTCCAATATAGGTAAAGAGACAACTCCACCTCCTAGTACAACCAGGAGGCCAAGGTGGCTTACACAAATGTTGCAGCAGGAAGTGGAGCAAGTTGGTGCGCCGACAACTTCTGTTTTTGTAAATCATCTTCTTAAGAAATTCCCTAGTTATGTTACATCAATGTCTTCCATCATTGATATAGAGCCTTCCAATTATGAGGAGGCAAGAGGTGAGCACGTATGGTAGGATGCCATAGTGGAGTAGTACAATTCTATTCTGAAGAATGATGTGTGGGAGATAGTAGCACAACAAGAGAGGAAATTAGTAGTTGATTCCAGGTGGTTGTACAAGGTGAAGCATGCAACTGATGGCAACATCGATAAGTAAGAGGATTAGTTCGTAGATAGAGGATTCTCTCAGAAAGAGGGAGTTGACTATGAGGAGACCTTTGCTCTAGTTTCCAGTTATACTTCTGTTAGAACTTAGGACCATTATGTCTTTAGCACCTATTTTTAGTTGGCACTTATATCAGATTGATGTGAAGACAACCTTCCTTAATGGCCTGATTAAGGAAGAAGTTTACATAAATCAATTGGGATGGTTTGAGGTGTAAGACCCATTTGTTAGATTGAAGAAATCCCTTTATGGGCTTAAGCAAGCACACCGTGCCTGGTACTCTGGGATTGATGAGTACCTTTTAGGTTTGGGTTTCACCAAAATTGGTGTAGATCACAATTTTTATTAGTTATTTGAAAAATATGGTATGCTTGTTTTGGTCCTGTATGTAGATGATTTCATACTTACAGGGAATTCAGAGAAGCTCATTACAGGGTGTAAGGCTGCATTGGCACAAGGGTTCGACATGAAGGACATTGGAGTCTTGGACTGATGCACTAATTCTTAGGTCTAGAGGTGTGGTAGGGTATAAGTTCCTTGGGCAGGGAAAATACACAGTTGAGATCTTGAAAAGGCTTTACATGACAGATTGTAGACTTGTGAGTCGTGACCACTCCTATGATGTTGAATTCAAAATTGCATGGCGACTTGGATTCGGATTTGATAGATATTTTGGTTTATAAACAATTGATTTAATCTTTAATGTATCTAGTTAACACCATGCTTGATATACATTTTGTAGTGAACACATAGAGCCAGTTCATGATTGAGTCGAGGCAAATTTATTGGATAGTTGTAGAACATGTGCTCCGATATTTGAAGGGAACAATACATTATGGTTTGAGATATGATGGAGATGGTGAGTTTATGTTTCATGGACTCGTTGATTTTGACTAGGCAGGAGATGCAGGTGACAGGAAGAGTACTTTAGGATGTTGCTTTAGTTTGGGATTAGGAGTGATATCCTGGTTCAGCGAGAAGCAGGAGGCTGCCATTTTATGTATTGCTGTAATATCTTTGTGTAAAGGGTTAATTTTGCTTATCATAGTGGGCTGCTTTTTGCTGGAAGAGGAGGCTGAAGTGTGGTCTCTAACCCCTATTCACTCCTTTGATATTAGATTTGAATTATGATGTATTAAGGGGCAGTTCACTCTATAGAAGGCTGTCTATATTACTGTAATCTCATCTTTTATATCCTATATGGATGCAAGAAGTTGATGAATGTGTTGTGTCTCTCTTGAACATTTCACATAGCTGTTACATACATATCAGATATGTCTATGACTGATAATGCTTGTAGTTAGGTGGTTTATCACATCTTCTTCACATGCCTTTAAGTTCCATTTGTCACCTTGACTCCATATGATCCAAAATGGATCATTATATTATTTGTCATCTATTTTGGCACTTTTTGGGTTGAAAAATTGGAGGTATTGGCTTGTAGGCTCCATTTTATGGGTAGATCCTGTCAAAACTTAGATTAACACTTTAAGTGGTGGAAGTCCTAACTCATGAGTGCTATCCCTAGACACAACTACAGGAAAAGGCACCACTTTCACCTTAGTGCACTACATCTCTCACTTTTGATTTGCTCTCAAAGGTCAAGGGGGGCTTCCGTAAGATTGATTAATTTTCAGATTCGTTCTTTATTGAATGAGAGCTTAGATGGTTGCTTAAATCTGTTTAGATTGTTTAGGTGTATTGAAGTTTTAATTAGTTCAAATAAACGACTGCCAAAATGAGTACTCAAAGTACAAATAAAAAGAACTTTGCTTCAAAAATTATTCCGTTGAAATGAAGCAAGATTTCAGTCAACAGATTGTGCAATAGATGTTAAAGGGCAGCCAATAAAACCTTTTGAAATATGGAAATTAAAAGATGTAGACACATACAAAAATTCAAGAATTAATTTAAGTAATCAAAATCACTCCCTAAGTCTGATTTAACGGGGTTATTTTAGTTCCTAGGCTTTGCTGTAAATCTGTTCTAAAATGCAGAAAATAAGGTACAGATGTACAGTGAAACAAAGATTAATTACCTAAGCTGATTGATCAATAATTTTAGCAATATATAGGTCTAGATCATTTCTGCTTTAGAGCTGTTATGAAATGAAGAATTCCAGAATTGAAACTAGCTACAAATAAGCCAAAATAATGTGCAAACAGTTATAAACCCTAGGCTTATAAAAAAAACTTGAAATCTGGAAATGATGGGACAGCAAGGTACAGTTCGATTTCAATGGGAAAAACAGAAAAATAAAATGGAGTTTTTTTGGGGTTTTTTGGAGGGTGGTTGGGGGAAAAACTAGTGCCTTTAATCTTGGGCAAATGCGATCACGAAGACAGATCTCAATGGGCTATTTTTTCGAGGTTTCTAGAACTGAAGTGACTAAATACACATGCCAAGTACTACCTAGAACTTTTGGCCTTAGATGTAGAAATTCTCCAAGAAAGGGTTTCCCTATGGGAATACACCTTTGTCTAGCAATCTAGCATATACTCCAACATATGTGAAATTGGACCTACAGTCACTCTCAAAAGATGCAAACTACAAGCATTCTACTATTCACTAAAGTATATAAGAAATGAAAGAGGGTTTCATTTACTTTTTTTCAAGTAGCATATTTTACTATTCTTGAACTAAATCAACTAAAATTTGCAATGAAGAGGGTTTCAACATCACATCCAAGCTTGATCTAACAAAACATATGATTCATATCATAAGATAGGTCTCCACATACATCCAAGTAACTTAGACAAAAAGGAATTTGATCTCTCTATGATTGAGCCAGCAACGCCTTACAAATGAGAGGGGAGCCTCTTATATAGAGTTTACGCTCAACAAATCCTCAAATACAATAATAATATATCTCTAGATCTATCCTAGGGAGGAGTAAACAACAATGTTCACCTCTAGACATGGTAAAAAAACATAAAGAATGAGGTGGTTAGTTTATCCAACCTCCAAAACCCTAACCCAATGCTTAAGAAGAGGGGGGCACATCACCAGAACAAGTTCCATAATACATGAGTGATACCATACATGCTCAATGGGTGGAGCTTTCCAATAGATATGGTCGACAATAATGATGGGAGGGTTACAAATCTAGGGTTTTGACCCTTTAGATCCCTCCTATGTGCAACGTCCTCCTCAAATGAAGTGACAAAGCATGTGAAGGTTCCCCCAAATATTTTCCCTTCATTAGCATGGTCCAAAACCCTAAAATGCTCCTCAAGATATGTGCCCAAAGGTGGAAAGGAAGGGCCTCCATGTGTGATGTCCCAAAGAAGAAGTCAAGAAATGATTGCAAGGGTCCTCCTCAAGTGGAGCACTTTACTACAAAACGTGTGAAGCAACCGAATCCGGTTGTTTGTTAGTCGAATCCGACTATCATTGTAATAATGAAATATGAATAATAATATATTAGATGATGGGTAAAATGTACAATAAGCTCGCCTTTTATAGGCTTGAGTGTGAAGGGTTACACCCTTTCATATAATTAACTAATCTATTATAATAATTATTTTACATTCGTTACATTGCCACTCCCTTTAAGGAAGCTTTGTCCTCAAAGCTTAAGTATTTTCCTAGTGTTGTTCTTCATTCTGACTCGGTGTCGGTATTAGAATCGGACGAGGTCTCTTGTGTAGAGACTTGCACTTCCTTTCCATTGATGATTTTGCACTATATTGTCTCATTGTTCCTACATTTGTGACCAGGGGTCCAATCATCACCACATCGATGACATATGTTTTTCTTCTTTTTCTTTTTATTATTAGAGTAACCGTTAGATGATTTTGATCTATTTTCCATTTCGTAGGCGTATGATTGAGGTTTGTGGCATTGATGGCTGGGAGACCAAGTATCTGCACAGGACCTACATTGTGTCTCTTTTTCTTGTCGATAATGGTTATCACCTTTTGTTTTTATTCCTTCCAATTTGCGTTCTGCGGCTTTTGCTTTACGTCTTGCTACTTCTACATTAGGTATGTCATGTAACTTTAACTCTTTTTGGAGGTGTGGTTTAAGACCTCCTAAATAGGTTTCGAGTCTTTGCTTGTCAGACAACCCAAATACTCGTGTTGATAAGGATTCCCATTGATGAGTGAATTCCTCATCGTTTCTGACTTGCTGTAGTCTGGTAAGTTTACTGAAAAATTCATCTTCTTTGATTCTTTGAAACCTATTAAAAAAATCATTTTTGAACAAGTTCCAGGTGTAGGTAAAATTATCTCTCTTCCACCATAAGTACCAATTATATGCATACCCTTCCATATGCATTGACGCATATTTCACCTTCTCCTCATCAGATTGAATGTTGTAAATGTCGAAGTATTCTTCTGCTTTGTTTAGCCAAGCAACGCATTGGTCTTCACTCCCATTGTATTTCGACAACTCTATTTTTGCCTTAGGTGGGTGCACTTTGTAAGGGCGACGTTGATTTCCTTTTGCCTTATGGTTTGAGGGTAGCTCGGAACTGCTGGACGATGAAAGTGACATATCTGAATTGCTTCGTTGTTGGCGGTGATTTTCAGTTTTTCTTTTCTCTACTATCTTACTTATAGCGTCTATTTTGTTGTTTAATCGTGCCTCCATATCTGGCAATAATTGTGTTTCTATCTCTTGCTTAAGCGTCGCATTGTTAATCTTTATTTCTTTCTGTAATTCTTTTTGATTCTTTGCAAGTGTTTCCTGTGAGGCAACATGAAATGAGGCATCTAGCATGGCTGGACTGCTGACATGGCCCGGACTGGGTATGAACCTTTGTAACATCTCAATTAATGTATTATGGTTTTGCGTCATAGTGCTCATGTTCTGTGTTATGGTGTTTATGTTTTGCGTCACGGTACTCATTTTGTCATCCAAGTCTTTTTGTTTTTCGTTCAGGATGTCAAGTTTGCTGTCGAGCCTCCTTTCTAGTACCACAACAAGCTCGTCTTTGAGTAATGTATTGTTATTCTGCATCTTTTCCTTCACGCATTTTAGGTCAGCGGCAAGGGACCTTATGTCCTTCTCCATTTTTTCGATTTGCTCTTTTAGCTCCGCCATGGTCTTGGACCTTATATGCGGAGGTGTGTATTTCCACTCTATTTTGACTAATAATATATTAATTAATTAATTAATTAATATTATTATTATTATTATTTTTTGTAAACTATATAAATTATCGTATATGATTTTTTTTTCTTTTTTTTTTTAAACAAATATTATAATAATAAATATAATATATATATATATTTTTTTTTGAAATATATTATTAAAAATATATTATATTGCAAATTTTTTGAAATAATATAATATAATATATTATTTGTGTTTTTTTTTTGGTTGCAGGTTAGCTTGGAGATGGGAACGATGGCGCGCGAAAGAGGTGCGAGGTGGAGGATGGAGGGGTTGGGAGTTGGAGAGGGCAAAAGAGGGTGGAACGTGCAGGAGGCACGAGGTGTTGGTGGATGAAGGAAGCAGCGTGAAGAAGGCACGTGGAGGAGTCTTGCAGGAGGCTACGTGGAGGAGGCGTGTGTGGGGATGGAGATATGTAGGAAACGGGCGTGTGCGGGTAGAGAGGAGTAGCAGATGGGGGCGTAAGGAGCAGAGGAGAACGGCACGAGGAGGGAAGGTGGGAAGAACCCCGTGGAGAGGAGGATGCGTAGAGGGTAGGACCGTGTGGAGGCAGTGGAGACGGTGGCGGATGGAGGACGTTGGTGGAGTGGATGGGCAGCTGAAAAGGGGCGTGGAGCAGAGCAGCGCGTGGAGAAAAGGGGGTGGCTGGGTGTAGGGAGGAGGCTGTGTCTGCGTGGGGAAGATGAGGTGGATGTGGGTGTGGAGTGAATGAGCGGGAGTGCAAAGGGGGATGGAGATGGAAGGAACAATACGGGAGAGCGAAAAGGAGAGAATGGTACGCGGGAGAGGAAAAAGAGTGTGGGCAAGAGGGAGGAAAGGAGCTGTGATGGGGGAAGTGTGCAGGAGGCGGTTTTTTGTTTTTTTGTTTTATTGTTTTTTTTGTTTTATTGTTTTTTTTTGTTTTTTCAGCAATGGTTGAGGGAATATGGATGACAATGGAGGAGTGGGAGGAAAATGTGTGAAGTAGAAGAGGGAAGACAAAAAAAAGGAGCCGAATCCGAGCTCTGGTGAGTGTGTAGGGTTGAGGAGCCGATCCGGCTCTGATACCAAATGAAGCAACCGAATCCAGTTGTCCGTTAGTCGAATCCGACTATCATTGTAATAATGAAATATGAATAATAATATATTAGATGATGGGTAAAATGTACAATAAGCTTGCCTTTTATAGGCTTGAGCGTGAAGGGTTACACCCTTTCATATAATTAACTAATCTATTATAATAATTATTTTATATTCGTTACAGCTATGTATCTCCAAGGTCCAACACAAGTTAAAACCCTAGAGTGCTTCATCAATAGATGCAACCAACTCCCATAAATGTGGCATGTGTGAGAGGTTAGGGGAGACATCCCATCCAAAAAGTGAATAAACAATGCCACAAATGGACGAAGTGTGTAACAAACTCTCCATCATTTGTGCCAAGGGTCAAACATGGGTCAATAAAATGCCAACTCATCCCCATGTGCTAGGGAATGCAATCACCAACGAAGTGTTGTGGGAAAAAACTTACTAATGACTAGGGTAGGTCACCAACATACTGGGATATTCGAAATTCAATCTTATGGCTTTCTATATAGGCAAATTAGACTCACTAAAACATACTTTCATCACTCTTCAAGGCAAGACGACAAACAAAGAGGAAATAAAAAGTGATAGAAGGAGATGGAGGAACCTTTTTTGAAGTCTGATCCTTGCTGCTCCTGCTTTGATTCTTCAACCCGCTTCATTGTGACAACTTGAGACTTGCAAGAAGCACAAAATACCTTCCTCACAAGCCTTTTAACCTTGATGCAAAACTTAACCAAAAACAAGAACAATACATACAATTTAAACTAGTATTAGTAATATTCTCTAAATTGATAAGCAACTTTCCAACTATCAAAGATTCATCACATTACACCTGTATGTGGGGGAGGGAAAGATAGCAAATTTCTATTGAATGTAACAAAGTAATACAGTCGGTTACCTTACTGCTATTTGACAACTTTCAAAGCCAATGATCGGGTTCCTTTGCTCTTGAATCAACTAAATCCCACTTCCAATACTCCAAATGTGTGCATATAATAGAAATCATATAAGGATGATAACTTCAATCACTTATGGAAATGGTACTCATGGATAGGGGTCACTGAGGGAATGAGGGGATTAATGGATTCAATATGGTGGCGAGATTCCTCTAGCATAACAATTAGATGTGTGTGTTCCCTTGGTTGGACCATCCAATCCCTTTTTCGGAATGATTGATATAGTTTTGATGGTTGCCAAATAGTTATGGAGGTTGCAACCGAGACCAACCACCCAAAAACTGTTAGAACTTTTCTTTTTTTTTTCGAAATTTTAATTTTTTAGCCATTTTTTAGGCCCACATGCCCTACTCAAGGGAAACATGTGTGGCACGCATCCTGCAGGAGCAAAAGTTGCGTGGTGGTCTCTTTTTGCTTGTTTCAAGGGGAAATGGGATTGGATTCATCTCAAGGGGTATATGTTATCAAATACGGTCAACATAAGGTCTCTTCCATGTTTGACAAGTTCATGTTTGTGAACGATCATGGACACTCGGGCGTTGTGTAGGTATGTTGTCATCGTAGAAAAAGGAAGTGCCAATTTGCGCTATAACAGATGCCCCCTAATGTGTGAGGTCAGAAGGGAACATGATGGCTGAAATACATTATAATTCCAATGGAGGGGAGTCAAGTGATATCAAGGCCAAGGTTCTTGACCATTTGTCCAAAGAGGTATTTGTAACAGAGATAAAGGTGTTAGAAATTGTCTTTCTTGAGGCAGGCATACCCATGCTCAGATGTGATAGAACATGGCCGCCAAATCAAGTACACTACAAATCCATGACATATAGGATATGTAAAATCTTGGTCATGAAAAGAGTACACACTGGATCCATGGAGTATATAGAATGTGGGATCATGGCCACGACAATGATACAGAATGGATCCATGTTAATCAAGAGATCATAGCCACGGAATAGATACACAAGGGATCTAAGGCTCAACATATATCAAGAGAACAACTATAACTGAATTGAGTGAAACTGGTTCTCTGTGTGGTATCAGTGTAAGATAATGTATGGTACAATCTTGCGTAACTCGAGCAATGGAAAAATATGTGAATGACACTGATGGCCTAGGGTCTTCCATCCAAATTGCCAAAAGGTATGAATCCTACCCATGTGAATGAATGATTTGAAGTCGAACATGGAAGACACCGTTTGATTATCAATCATTGATGTATACTGTCACAAACATGAGGCAACCCACCGATGATGATAATAGGCACCAAGGTACCTAGTACATTGTAGCAAGTGTGAATAGAAGAGTTGCCGTTGAACGCTTGTAGAATCCATCAAGCAGGAGACATTGATGTATTCCCATTGCCTAATGGCGAGGGAACTTGCCACTGATGACTACAAACCCCAAGGTACTATTGAGACTCTAAATTACATTCCCAAAGCAGGATATGTTGAGGTTGATGGGAAGAGATCCATTGGAAGGGAGGCATTAAGGCATCCTCCATCAACCAACACGAGGAAATATCGGGGACTGATTTGACTTGGACAAAGTTTTGCAAGACAGACTATCGAGTACGTCTCTTGCGTACATCGAATGTGAACAACCCATGAAAGAGACCCTCTAAGCAATAACCAATAATGAAAGCTATTGACAGAGGCAAGGACTTCCACCAATGATGAAAATGGAGTCCACAATACGACATGAATCTCGAAATGTGAATAGAGGTCTTGATGTCTAACATTTTGGGAAACCACTCAATCAACGACCAATGATGAGGTATCATTTGCTAAGTGCAAGGTAACCTACCAATGATGAAAATAGGCCCAAGGTGCCACTACTCTAGGTCAAAATCTTAGAGCAATGAGTCGTAGTTGATGAGACATGACTCACCAAGGATTTGTCAATGGAGACTTTCCACACCAGCATGAGTACAAACACTGGTTTTGATGATACATACTGAGAACAGCTTAACACCCGAGAATGACCGACATGCAAAGTCAAGGCAATTGAGGAATGCTGACCCAGGCTAGGACAATCCTTGAACAGTGAGCGCAACACAATGGTGAACTCGGGCAACATTTGACACAAAGGGACCAATGATGTAAATTTGCAATGTAGGAGGCATTAACAGATTCTCCATATGATTGGAATAGTAACCAATTAGAGGAGTAAAAAGTCTAGGATTAGGGTTCCAATTCATAAGGCTATACTAAGACCCAATTCATTGAGAAGGCTCAAAACTAGTGCTTGTTCAAGGATGACATGACTTGCTGCTAATATAACAAAAATTTAAGATCGTTCCCCACTCTCTTTTTTGAATATTTGATTTTTTTTCTCTTTTTCATATTATAAAGCCTAAAAAAAAGAATGCTATAGTATAGTGGAAGAAACGAGTGTCGAAAGAAATCCAACTATGTTTTGAGCGCATGGATTAGGTCTATGAAAAACAAAATGCAAAAGGGGTGCTAGGAAAGAGGTGGACACTCATCAACATGTTTCTTCCAAGGATACAATCCATAATGCAAATGGAAAAAATGCAAGTGATGAGCAACATTATGAATGCAATGACAGAGTATGAAAGTTGCAGCGAAGCATTAGGTATAGTTGTGCAAGTAGTAGTGAGCAAAGGCAAATGCAGAATGGACAAAAATGGGAGCCTTAAAGGGAATGGCTAGAAATTGGTGAGAAAGAGAGGCATGTGACTTCTTTTCAAAATCACGGTAAAACTAAATAGGCTCCCAATCTTATGAGAAAAACTCGACATGGGCACCAAAATGGCAAGAGGGTGCTAACTATGATGTCCCATGTTAGGTAGGCTCTTTTGTCGGATTGGTGCAAAATGTAGATAGAGATGGCTAACACACCAATATCCAACAACTTCGACCCTATGGCAAATTCGGGTGGCAAAAGGTTAAATGCATCGTACCATAGGGGAGGCCTAAACCTATATGCAAGTTTCTGAAAATACCTGACAGGGTCAAGCAACTTGCAAAGAATGATCCCTAAGCAACCATGAATCCAACTTAAAATGTTGTATCCAAGAAACAATAATACCATGATCATATCTATAAAATCTGAAAAGAAAGATCTGATATGAGTCACTTTGGTAGAAATATTTTCAACTTTAATGTCTTCAACAATATTTATTACAAAGGTAGAGTCTACCAGTGAAGACTCAAGTGCACCAAGGTCTGAGGACCTATAATCAATAAAATCAAACTCATGAGGAAGATCAAAGTTGAAAGCAACAATGGAGTCTTCAAGAACAGACTCATCATCGTAGGAGTGTAAGAATATATTACAAGAATTGGACTTATTGGTAACACTGACTTACAACTCAGTGGTGGAGTCCAATGCCTAAAACATGCCATTGCTTGAGGACCCACAAATAGTGAGATTAGACTCAAAGGGTAAATCAATGCCGGATTTGATTGCAAATGGGTCCAATCTAGGGAGATGATCATAGAAAAGGACATAAACATCCAAAGGAAAGTTAGACTCTATCATGGTCTCTAGGAGAGCTTCATCTGAGGGAAGGATGTCATCCCAACGAGAACACATGTCAAAACATTCATTGGACCAACATGGTGGAGAACATGCTCCAATGCCCCCATTGGATGAATCACCTTGTCAAATGTCAAAACCAAGTCCCAAGAAGGTGAGTATGAATGCAGAGGCTTAGACACAAGGGATATGAGGCCATATAATTCACCCGTGGCAGAGCAGTGTCTACCTAAACGCTAGGAATAGACAAAGGGTATGCTTGGTCAAACGCCGGGAAATGAGGAGGATCAATAAATGCAAGCTGATCAATAGTGACAATGCTTGTTGTGAGGAAAATGCATCACACAAAAGAGCGTAGACACCACAACATTCATAGCATATACATAATCACACCCAAGGAGCATATTGAAGTCCAAGAGGCTCTCCATAACCATAAAATGAACTAAGACAACCTTTCCACCTAATGTACTAGGAAATTGAGGGAGAAACCCCAAAGGCTCACTAGGTTTTTTGCCAAAATCCATTTGTTGAATGGCAGTTGACACAAGGTTAGGAGAATCCAAACCTCTCCAAGCATATGCAAATAAAATACTAACAGAAGCTCCTTCATCTACAATGCATTGAAAAATCGTCTAGTGTTTAACTTGAACCCTTATTTGGAAAGGTGTAAAAGAAGGAAGGCGAGGTCCATCTAGACTATTCCAATCAAAGGAAGCAATCCTAGAGCTTGGTGGGGGTCCATTCGAAGTGAATAGAGTGCTCCCTTGTCCATAGAGTTATGAACTGGCAATGAAGAAAACTTGAGCGATAGCTACATCACTCTCCAAAGGAAGAGTGGGTTCGATTGAAGATTGCATCAATATATTTTCACTTTTCACTCACCAAGGGAAGAGTGTGATCAATCGAAGATTGCATCGGTTCAACCACTTGAATCTTGTAATTTCCCAAGATAAGAGTGGGATCGATCAAAGATTGCATCGGTTCGACCACTGGGATCTTTTCACTCTCTAAGGGAAGAGTGGGATCGATCGAAGATTGCATCTGTTCGAGCCTTTTATCAACCAAAGGTTGAATAAGCTGTTGGGAAACTATAGATAAATCAGGAGTAGAAGATCTTAGAGACATGGACCACACTCTTTGTAGTTTAGGAATTGCAGGGCATAAATGGGTAAGGTGATCTCCCTCGCAAAGCTTACAAGGGAACTTAGGCTTGCGTCGAATTCGTCTAGATTTTTCCACAGTATCAATACTCTTAGCATGACTAGCATTGGCTAGTAGTTTGCTCCCAGCATGACTTACAGTGGCTGGTTGCTTAGAAGCAGAAGCTTTTTGAGACAGAGACCACAGTCTTTGTACCTATGGAAGTGCAGGGCACAAATGAGTAAGGTGGCCTCCCTTGTAAAACTTACAAGGGAACTTAAGCTTTTGTCTAATTTGTTTAGGTTTGTCAAAGATATCATCATTCACAACATGACTTGTAGTGGCTGGTTATTTGCCCCCAACATGACTTGTAGTGGCTGGTTGCTTGTCTCTAGTATAATTATCAGTGATTCACTGATTGGTGATTTGTCTCCAGTATGATTTACAGTGGCTGCTGACTTTCCCCTAGCATGACTTGCATTGGTGTTAAAGAAATGTAACTACGAAAGATATTCTATTTCGCACTATTATTGTTGTTACCCCTTTTCGAAGATGTTGTTCCTCCGATTAGGGATGTCATTGATGTAATTGGTCATGTAAAGTCTTGAGGTAAAACCTTCGTTGTAAGTCGGGTCGATAGTACCCACAAAAGTATTATTAAAATGTGTTTTTGAGTCTCTCAAGACAAGTCAGCCCTGGCAGCAAGGAGAAGTCGTCCTTGTTGGGTTATTAGGATTCTCCACTGATCAGTATAAATAGGGGAGGCGCCTCACTCATTTGGATACACACAGAACTCAAGCAGTTGCGTTAGAGTGAGAAGAAACAGTCCATCTGGAGGAGAGGAAGCAATTTAGTCTTGTTCTTTGGTTCTTACACTGTACTTGGGTGAAGTCTATACAGAGGAAGTTTTGTTGGGTTTTTCCCGACAAGGGTTTCCCAGGATAAATCTTTGTGTTCTCTTTTGTGCTGCTATGCTTGTTATTCTTTCAGTGATTCTTTGTTCTATTTGATTAGAAAACTTAACAATTGGCTGAGGAATTGTCCCCTGCATGACTTGTAGTGGCTGGCGGCATGCCCCCTTCTCTTCGCATCTTCTTCTTATTCTTCCTCTTTTTTATTCCTTTTAAATTGTTGGTTACTAGTATCTAGACTTTCACCACATGAGGTAGAAGAAGGAGGATAAAATGTCACTGGTGAAGAAGGCAAAGGGTTTTGATGCTCTTGACATACAATGCCTTCTTGAGAAGCATAAGGAGTATTTAGGACATTCAGATTGGAAAACAACCAAACCAATTGCCCCATGGTAAATCTATAAAGATTAAAGGTGGCTATCAAAGGAGCACCAATGTCTTCAGAAAATGGAAAAGCACAAGGATCCCCTTTCATAGGGGTCCCTTGGTTGGTCTCCTTAGGAACTTAGCCATATACTTTGATTCAAAGAATAAGAAATCTCTAAGGCCTTATATGGGGGTTGGAAAATTACAACCAACATACTCTTATAAAAGACTGTCTAAGACACAACCAAACAAACTCACTCACCCAGAAATCACACCAGGGTGGTTAAGTCCCGAGTTCAATCAATGAAGAGTCGAGCATGGGCCTTTTGAAGGTCATCTTGGGATGATTAGGGCCCAATTCCAACCAACGAAGGTGTGAGAGACAATTATTGTAACCTTCATGCAACAGTTACCCAAGGTGCAAGTACCCTCACAAAGATGGGCACCCTCTAAGGGAGCTGCGGCAGATACAATGCATCTGTCTCAAGTACCACAAGCACTCTGTACTTACAGTCACCTCCATGAAACCTAGGACAAGCAACTATGGTCACCAGTTTGCTATCGACAGTTGGGTAGAACAGTCGTAGGCCGAGTGTCTGCGAATGGGCAAGGAATGTAGGACACAAGTCCTAGACCCGAAACTCCAATGAAAAGTGGTGTCACCCCAAGGAATTGCCACTTAACCTAGAGCTCTTAGAGTCACATAGCTCACCAAACAAACAAATGATGGGATGATCCCACTTGTTTGCCTAGCTTGCCTCGTGTTTGACACACGTGTTAGGTTTGCTTTCCCAACAAATGCCTCTTGCTACTAATGGATTTAAGTTTTTAACACTCTTTCGTCAAATCCTAGTTTTCTTTTACGTGGCCTTGGAGAAGTTGACTCTCCAATCCTACAACCAAGGTCGTAGAACCTAGACCATTGTTGGTTTTCTATCAAAGAAAAACAATTCTAGTTCATTTTAGTTATGTTACTTTTAGAGGCTATTGTTTATTCAGAGGGACGTGGAAGTGAGAAAAAGGATGATGTTCTCAATTGGAATAGATACAAAAAAAATATTACTTGCAAATGGAGAATACCACTTGAAACTTTGAAAGAGATACTTGACCATAAGAAGACAAAGGACCAAGTAGAACCTTTCAAAACCTAAGCAAGATGCAAATTTTTAAGGAAATTAATATAACCAAAAGCAAGCGACTTTTTATGATTCTCATGATAACAAGCTAATGCAAGCTATATAATCTTTTCCTTTATATGCAAACACTCACAAGAGAATCACAATACTTAAACGATTCTTACATGAAACGGAAGAAAACTATGTTTACATTGAATATTCAATTTTTCTTTTCATTTAGGGCATAATGAAAAAACCACTAAATGATGATTTTCAAGGCTTAGAAATAAATTTTTTGAAAATTCAAGAAAGACCTAGATCCCCAATAGACTTGATAAAGCTAAATCTCCAATTTTTTTTTTTGGACTTTTTTGCCTCTAACCAGGCCCACACTTGTGTTCCTCAAGCAAGGTGCATGGGGAAGGGTGTCCACGTGCCTTTGCCTTTAAAACATTGCGTGGCCACACATGTTTTGAACATGCAGAGTGCATGGGGTCTTAGACCTATTAAATTGAGCACATAGATCTATGGATCAACACACAACTCACAAGAATAGATCACACAAATTACTGAGCAATTGAAGAATGAAACAGTGCAAAAGTGGCTTGCAACTGTGAATGCTTTCGTTAATCAAAAGTAATTAGATAATAATTACAATGAAGTACAATGGCTAAATAGCCACAAGCAATTTGAATCCATGTGAGGAAATTTGAATTGATTAGACTCTACTTGACTGAATGATTAACTGACCTTGTCTAAATCATTATCGGAGGACTGAATGGTTAACTGACCTTGTCTAAATCATTATCGGAGTTCTAAATCACAACTCAAGTGTTTAATTCAGTGTTAACTAAGCTTAATTGACTGTGGTAGGTGAGGAATGCGCCTCTCCTGCATGCAGCCATGCAAACCTAACGCTAACTGAATGTAGAGGACTAGAACTGAATGTAATTGACTCCTAACTGAGCTTGACTAGTCACCAACTCAACTCAACTGACCTGGGTTGGTATTGACAATCCCAATGGCTCCTAAATTGTAGGGATTGATCTAGGAGGCTCCTAAGCTGATGCATGCAAGTGCAATCAGTGGCAGTAGGCCTCAATTAGTGTTCCCCACACTTTAGTAACTGGAACATGTGCCCCAATTAGGCCAAGTGGACCCAATGGTGCTAGTGACTAAAAATAGACTGGATGGACTCTCGATTTAGACATGACTCCTGACTTAGACATATGACCAAATTGGACAAGGGAGGATTAATAATCCTAACACCCCCCTTGAATGCTAACTTGGACAATCTGTGGGCCCTGGTAACTAAGACCATAGGTCACCCATTACATCAAGTAAAGTAAAGTAACTGTTCAATATAAGGAGCTAGGGAAAAAACCACATGGGAAAAAAGACCCCCCCCTCTAACTAAGCAGAGAGAATCAGGATTCAAGTTTGAAAAACTTGAAAATGTGTTGCTGCAATCTTTGTGATGTAGCGAAGCAGCATGCATGATGTTCTGTGCATAGGTATCCTGGGGCCTGGCATGTAGACTTCTCCATCTTCTCCCAAAATGATGATGGAAGGAAGGAGGAATGTAACCTTTGTCTCTTGCTGGATGAAGAGGTGTATGATCAACTCTATTCTTCTGAATGTAGTGAGACTGAGCCCTTGCTATGTCGCATCTTACAGGGAGTTTATTGCATCTCTTTGAAGGAGGTAAGATTGCATGACATAGTGCAAGGGTCTTTCCCTTCTGAGTGTTAGATTGATTTCCAGTCATCTTCCTAGCTTCCAATTTGGAAGGAGGGACTGGATCTGGATCTGAATCACCCTGAATCTCAATCTCATAAACTGATATAGCTGGATCTGCAATACTAGTGGAAATTGCAAAAGATGTAGATGAAATGTTTTTACCTTCCCTTGCAAATGGTTGCAGAGAGTGCACTGGTTCTGAAAATGGCATGAAGTGTGAGAACTCATATGCCTTGGAGGCATGATTTGCAGCACCCTTCGCTATGATGTTCCCAGTAGAGATATCTGTGATCTCCACTGATTCAGGACCAAATATGACTCGCTTTGGAGAGCCATTATGAGTCATCTGGTATACAGATAACAGGTTTGCAGCTAGGGAGGGAACATAAAGCACGTCTTTGAACTTTCCATGTTCAAGCTTCATAGAGCCCTTCCCTTTGGCTTGAACTTTACTGCTATTGCCCATCTGAATACTAGGACCATCAAAAGACTACAAGGAAGAGAATGATTCTCTAGATGCAACCATATGATTGGAAGCTCCAGAATCAATGAGGAAGACATTTGCTGTGGAGCAGCTAGCCTTCAATGCATGGCATGTCTCTTCATATTCTTCAGTTTCTTCCTTCTGGTTAGCCTTCCTTACGCTAGCAGGTACAATAATGTTATGCTTCTTCAGAAGAAGAGCCATCTCATCTGTTGTTCTTCTCATACAGGTGCTTTCTAGGTGAAAGCCCCTTCCACAGTAAGAACAAAGTGTCTTTCCTTTGCCATTCTTCTTGCTTCTCTTCGAACTTGAAGGCTCTTTTGACTGCTCTTTCTCTACAGGAGACTCATCCTTTTGCTTCCCGTTGTCATTCGCTATCTTAGGTCCTCCTGCAACAAGTGCTTGATCTCTAGAAGATCGAATGGTCCCCATTTGGATCAATTTGTCATTCTCTTGAGTAAGATATTCAATGAAAGAGTCAAGAGTAGGCATCTTCCAGTTTGGAGTAGAGAGCTTCAGAGAATGAAATGTTGATACAAAGACTGAATAGTCTGCACCAAGCTTGGAGAGAATGGCAAGGATGAGCTGATCATCCTCCTTCTCTACCTTGCACAACTTCAATTGGAACACTAGATTCTTGAATTTTGTGAAGAAGTCATTGAGTGTTTCAAAATTGGCTGGATGGAGAGAGATCAGCTCATTCTCCAGCTGATAGACCTTCAGATCATCCTGCTTGTCGAATAAGGAGGCAAGCTTATCCCAAACCTCCTTGGGAGTCTTCAATCCATTGATATGGAAGAGAAGATCTTGAGAGATTGAGAGGCACAAGCATTCGTAGGCTTCATCAAGCTTGTTCCAATACTTTTCTTTTGTCAACTTAATGAATTGGCTCTTTCTCTACTTCCATTGTGAGTCTGAAGAGTCTTTTGGAGCGTAGCTGCATCTCCATGTCCTCCTTCCACTGGTGATAGTTGAAAGGAGTGAGGAGCTCCATTAGAGGGGCCATCTAGAATGCAGTAGAGAAGACTGAGCTGCTGTAGCGAATGCTGTGAAGGAGACTGAGCTGCTTGTAGCGAATGCAGTGAAGAGGAATGATAAACCTGTAAATCACACAATCAAACAAACATAGAGCCCTTTCAAGCTTGAACTTTCCATGTTCAAGCTTCATAGATCCCTTCCCTTTGGCTTGAACTTTACTGCTATTGCCCATTTGAATACCAGGGCCATCAAAAGAGTACAAGGAAGAGAATGATTCTCTAGATGCAACCATATGATTGGAAGCTCCAGAATCAATGAGGAAGGCATGTACTGTGGAGCAGCTAGCCTTCAATGCATGGCATGTCTCTTCATATTCTTCAGTTTCTTCCTTCTAGTCAGCCTTCCTTGTGCTAGCAGGTACAATAATGTTATGCTTCTTCAGAAGAAGAGCCATTTCATCTGTTGTTCTTCTCATACAGGTGCTTTCTAGGTGAAAGTCCCTTCCACAGTAAGAACAAAGTGTCTTTCCTTTGCCATTCTTCTTGCTTCTCTTCGAACCTGAAGGCTCTTTTGACTGCTCTTTCTCTACAGGAGACTCATCCTTTTGCTTCCCTTTGTCATTTGCTATCTTAGGTCCTCCTGCAACAAGTGCTTGATCTCTAGAAGATCGAATGATCCCATTTGGATCAATTTGTCATTCTCTTGAGTAAGATATTCAATGAAAGAGTCAAGAGTAGGCATCTTCCAGTTTGGAGTAGAGAGCTTCAGAGAATGAAATGTTGATACAAAGACTGAATGGTTTGCACCAAGCTTGGAGAGAATGGCAAGGACGAGTTGATCATCCTCCTTCTCTACCTTGCACAACTTCAATTGGAACACTAGATTCTTGAATTTTGTGAAGAAGTCATTGAGTGTTTCGAAATTGGCTTGATGGAGAGAGATCAGCTCATTCTCTAGCTGATAGACCCTCAGATCATCCTGCTTGTCAAATAAGGAGGCAAGCTTATCCCAAACCTCCTTGGGAGTCTTCAATCCATTGATATGGAAGAGAAGATCTCGAGAGATTGAGAGGCACAAGCATTTGTAGGCTTCATCAAGCTTGTTCCAATACTTTTCTTTGTCAACATAATGAATTGGCTCTTTCTCTACTTCCATTGTGAGTCTGAAGAGTCTTTTGGAGCGTAGCTGCATCTCCATGTCCTCCTTCCACTGGTGATAGTTGAAAGGAGTGAGGAGCTCCATTGGAGGGGCCATCTAGAATGCAGTAGAGAAGACTGAGCTGCTGTAGCGAATGTTGTGAAGGAGACTGAGCTGCTTGTAGCGAATGCAGTAAAGAGGAATGATAAACCTGTAAATCACACAATCAAACAAACAAAATAAGGTCGACAGTTTGCACTTTTGGAATTTCCTTCACACCCAGCATAGTTGATCAAGCAAGCTTGATCAACAATTCCTTAACTTGGGATATTAAGCGGTAATTTCTCCGCTTTTGGTGCAGTATTGGAAGGAGCAATTTTGTTCAAAAAAATGATCCAAGTATGGATCTATAATAGGAGAAGTGCCTTGTCCTGCCGAGGCTTTGATACCATATTAAATTGAGCACATAGATCTATGGATCAACACAACTCACAAGAATAGATCACACAATTTACTCAGTAATGGAAGAATGAAACAGTGCAAAAATGGCTTGCAACTGTGAATGCTTTCATTAATCAAAATTAATTAGATAATTATTACAATGAAGTACAATGGCTAAATAGCCACAAGCAATTCGAATCCATGTGAGGAAATTCGAATTGATTAGACTCTACTTGACTGAATGATTAACTGACCTTGTCTAAATCATTATTGGAGGGCTGAATGGTTAATTGACCTTGTCTAAATCATTATCGGAGTTCATCGGAGTTCTAAATCTCAACTCAAGTGTCTAATTCAGTGTTAACAAAGCTTAACTGATTGTGGTAGGTGAGGAATGCGCCTCTCCTGCGTGCAGCCATGCAAACCTAGCGCTAACTGAATGTAGAGGACCAGAACTGAATGTAACTGACTCCTAACTGAGCTTGACTAGTCACCAACTCAACTCAACTGACCTGGGTTGGTATCGGCACTCCCAATGGCTCCTAAATTGTAGGGATTGATCTAGGAGGCTCCTAAACTGATGCATGCAAGTGCAATCAGTGGCAGTTGGCCTCAATTAGTGTTCCCCACACTTTAGTAATTGGAACATGTGCCCCAATTAGGCCAAGTGGACCCAATAGTTTTATTGACTAATAATAGACTAGATGGACTTTGGATTTAGACATGACTCCTGATTTAGACATATTACCAAATTGGACAAGGGAGGATTAATAATCCTAACACGATCCATGCTTTTTCTACCACTATAGGGTAGGTGGAAGACCTGGGAAAGCCTAAAAAGGGATGAAACTAAAAAATTTGCAACTCAATTCAAGGTAATCATCCAAACACCATTAATTACACTCCAAATAGAAGATACTAAATCCCAACCTGCTCTAAAAACCCAAACTAACCAATATTCAGGAGCAAAAATGGCAAAAAACAGGAAAAATCCTTATACTTTGCCTCCCACGCTATTGTCTAGTGCAAAAAGTGCATGGACACACGCCTATCACAGAGGAAAGGTGCGTGGGACCCCTACTACATGCCCTTTATACCACTGCGGGGAGCATGGGACACTAGAGTTTGTATAAAATAGGTCAAAAATTGGAAATTTCTTCACTTTTTGTAAAATTGAGAGGTGTTGGACAATGACAGAGATGTACATGACTGATTACACCTAAAAGTAGCTAGGAAAATCAAGCTACCAAGGCCCTATAGAGAAGTATTTTCCTAGCAGAGTTGCTAGTTTTGTTGTGGGAAAAAACTTCATAATGACTAGGGCAGGTCACCAACATACTGGGATATTCAAATTCAATCTTATGGCTTTCAATAGGTAGGATCATTGTTCAAAACATTGGCAATGACCAAAAATCGCCAAGGGGTCTGATTACAATTTCTCGGCAACATCGGGGAAAAAATCTGCAAAAATCGGCAAACCACGACAATAATTAAAAAATACAAAATAAATTCATTTTAATTTTTTTTAAACATATAAACCAACAAAAACATCAAATAAGCACATTCCCACATAGATATAGGAAACACACCAATATATATGATGTAGTATATGCCAAATCAAAATGATACATTAGAGTCAATACTAAATCTTGAAACCCGATAGTTGTCCATTAAAGGAATCAAAAATGGATATAATCAATGCAAAACGACATCAAATATATATAATGTATCTCATGATCACGAGTCATCTATAATGAGAAATCTAGGTTATCTATGACCTGTCCCCCTTTTATGGTAAAAGGTCATGGCTCGTTTGCCCCTAGAAGGCCCTGCATCTGCATCAACTGTCTAACGCCAACTAGAGGGTGTAGATGTATCATCCTGTGTAGAAGGTGGCGCTGGTGCTGATGTTGGCACATTAGTCTCAATGATGTCAAGGTCCTCATCACCCGACTCTACCTACACCTCTCCTTCCTCCTCTTCCCGCCGCTGCTCCTCCTCTAACCATGCAGGTGACTTAGCCATAATAGGGGCCTCAAACTCGACCCTCCACTCAGATTGTATGTTAATATTGTCCAAAGAAATGGCTTCCACTAGCTTGAGGGCTATAAAGAAAGAGGCAAAGAGCATTTGGTTTGCAGACTCAAGAAATCTTTGTACAGATTGAAGCAGGCACCAAGGATGTGGGACAAAAAATTTGACACTTTCATGAAGAGCCATGGTTTCGGTAGAATTGAAGCTAACCATTGTGCATATTATAAGAGGTTTGATGATGGTTGTTTTCTTATCTTGCTATTGCATGTTGATGATATGCTGGTTGCAAGCCCCAACATGAAGAAATCATTGATCTAAAGGGTCAGTTGGCTAGGACATTTGAAATGAAGGATTTAGGGGCAGAAAATCAAATTCTAGTGATGAAGATACATTGGGACATAACATGTAGGAAGATTTGGTTAAGTCAAAACTAAAAGTCATGTAGAAAAGGTTTTGCAACGCTTAAACGCAGAACACAAAACCAATTAGCATATCACTTCCTGCACACTTCAGGTTGTCTTCTGAATAGTGTCTTAGCACAAAAGCAAAGAAGACAAAAATGTCTGTACCATAATCATGAGTAGTGGGGAGCCTCATGTTTGCCATGGTGAGCACCAAACCGGATATTGCTCAAGCAGTGGGAGTTGTTAGCTGGTTCATGGCGAATATTGACAAGGAGCATTGGAATGCTGTGAAGTGGATACTCGGATATTCAATGTTTTACAAATTAAAGGTTTTGCAGATTTTAATTTTGGTGGAGATAGAGATGGATGAAAGTCAACTATAGAATTTACTTTCACTCTTTTTGGTGGAGTTGTAAACTGGACATCTAAGTTGTAGCCAGTGATGGCTTTATCAACCGTTGAAGCAAAATGTGTGGCAACAACTGAGGCCAGTAAAGAGGCAAATATGGCTAGAGTGGTTGATGGATGAATTCAAGATGATGCAAGGGAAGATCACTTTGCATTGTGATTGTCAAAGTGTTTATTCACTTAGTGAAGAATCCAACATTTCGTCATCGCACAAAGCATATTGATATTAAGCACGATTTCATAAGGAAAGTGGCGGAAGAAGGTAAGATCTTGTTGGAGAAAATTGATACTGATGAGAATACTGCAAATATGCTTACAAAGCTAGTTAGGATAGATGAGTTTGAATGGTGTAAAACTTCTCTAAGGGCATCCTAATTTGATATTGAAACAACCCTAAAAAATATAATATTACTGGAAAAACCTTAAAAATCTAAATAATTTCAAAAAACCAAAATATTTGCAATTTGATAATTCTGTTCCACCCATCAAATTCGCCCTAGTGGCTGTACCCACAAGATCTTGAAGGGTGTCCCAATTTGCCCTAATACATTGGGAAGCGTGAATTTGTTAAATTAGGGTTTTGTTGGGTATTTTGCAGCTCTGATTGGGCCAAAAGGTGCACCCTAAGCCACTTATCCCTCTTTCCCTCAGAGCGCACCTTTTCGAGAGATTGCCTTGGGATATGTGAAAAGTGTATTTGTATACGTGAAATTGCATTGGGATCTGTGAAACATTCTAATTTGAAAAATTGATTGATGATATTGATGAATAGCGAGTGAATTAACACCTCTGTTAGATCTTGTCGTCTTTATACATTATTTGACTCCATATAAGGCACTGATCTAGTTACAAGGTTGTAGAGAGGTACTTGCGTGATTGATGTTTGTAGGTACCTTGAAAGGGATCTCCCTTGGGTTTGGGAGTTACTCAAAGTAGTTGAGAGGCTGGGCTGAGGTGACATTTGGGCCTAGATCTCTCCCACATCCTTACCTTTCACTAACATACAAACCACATTGTGCTGCTAATTCAGGACTGCTAGTTTGAACGGTAACACGCCACACCAAGGAATAAGGGGAAATAAACCTTCTTTCTCTGTCTTGCTTATTTGGGGTTGGGATCAAAAGGAAAACCATCTACTTTCATTACATTCTCTCTTTATGAGCTTTTCTAGTTTAATCTATTATGCTAGTTTAGGCACCGAAAGAGAAAACAGGAAGATAAACCTTGCATTTAAATTTGTTTCTTTTCTGAATTGTTTACTTATGCTAGCTGAGTTTGGCTAGATTAGATTTATCAGATTTCTCCCTTAATAATCAACTCATACATTGTTAATCCCCCTTCAGTTCAGTTCACAATAAACAAATGCTCAAATAATCTTTAGATTGTCTTTTTTCTTCCTTTACCTCTTCTTATTCTTAGCTTTTAACAAGACTTAGTGGTGTCTTTCTTCCTTATCCCAAGCCTTAGTACTCTTTCTTATCACTCCTTGCCATTCCGTATTAGTGTAGTAAGGTTGATATCCTTGGGGTTTCCATCCTTTGGGGTTGTGAGTCAAATCCTTAAGCCACTGGCGCTAGACCACCCTAGGTGCTTTAGACAAGTAGAAAAGTCTTTCCCTAGGAAGAGTACGTTAGTTTCCTATCCTAGCCTCACTCTTTGCTTGTACCATGTTCCATTATACTGTTACAGCACTAGTGGATATATCAACTTGGCATAGGATAATTGCACACATAACGGAATGAAAAGGTAGATAAAGGTTTTGTTTTGTTGTGTGGTTTCACAACATGGTATTGCGATTATATGAAAGAATTGAGGCCTAAGGGTATTTTTGATCCATTTCTGTGAAATTGCCTGGGAGTATTGTCGTTGGACTCTTACTCTTTTCACATTCTTCTGTATTTTAGAAAGTTTGAACTGCTAGGGAAGTTCTTTTTAACTTTTTTCAGTTTTGGGGGCATTTCCATGGGCAGTGTTTGGAAGTTCAGACTGGTTGTAGGGCAGAAATCTTGGTTACTGCAGTGAATATTTCTCAGAAATTTTTAAGCATCTACTTGGATATCTTTTAATGACCCACCAATATTAGGGTACTGAATTAAAAAGGTAGATGAAGACCATGTTACAATCAGGTAAAATAGGTTATCTCTTTGTACTCCTTGTACTCCTTTTACAATCGTCCAAGGAAACCTAGTACATTCAAAATTATGGATTTGGAAATAGAGACATGGAATATAGATTTCTTGAAAAGGAAGAGATAAATGCTACAATTTTAGTTTATTTAAATTAAACTATGTACAAGGTAATAATTAGCCCAATTTTTTGCAGCGAATTAGTATGGCTGATTAAGATTATTAAATGGTGTTTATGGTTTCAGTTCTGTATTAGATTTTGGTTTTGGAGATTGCTTAAAAATTGAATTGAATGGAAACCAACAGTCTGTCCCTGTTGACTAGGCGGGATGCAATGTGCATATTTTTTCATAAAATTATTTATCTTACATGATCCATTCAAAGCTGTAATTTTGTTAGAAATAAAGAAATAATTATGTATTTCTGCACTCTTCATTGCACTAGACTTGCTGGATCTTCTGCCCTTTGGAGTACCTAATTCCAATATTACAAGCTGCACGAGAAGTTCTCTCCTCGAACTTGGACACTGATTTTACTTTTGCTGCACTTATTTTACGAAGTGGCCATTAGAGTGTTATTATAAATTGGAATGGATTGCTTTGCATTTTTGTTCTTCTATTGAAGCACTTTGTGTATGAGTATTCTAGTTCCTGTAGGGATATTCTATGGTGCATTCCCATTGCTAATTCAACCATCTAATATTTTCATCACATTTATAAAAGTTGCAGTGTACCGATTCGAGCAATCTGATACCATTTTAGTATAGTAGAGGCCTATCGCTGTCTGTTATTTAGCATCAGTGACAGATAGTAGAAATAGAGGGAAAACATCTTTGATGTCTGTTGCTATTGGAGTTCTGTACATGTTTGATCAACTTCAAGTTGTGTTGTAGTTGGAGCAGAGCTATGGAGTTAGTTGTGGTGCATGTATTCTGGTTCATCTTCGAGGTTGTCACCAATGCATTAAGAATGAATCTACCTATTTCCAGCCCCTAATTCTCATCCAGAAGAACGGCCACAGTGACAGGTATCCCTGCATAGTCATGTCTGCAGAAGTTATAGCAGTCCAGTTTAATCAGATTCAGTATGTACTAATTAGATCCTTTTCATCACAATCAGATTCTAGGAAGTTGTTCTTGAAACTTGTACATTTTAGTAGTAGTTCACAAAAGCAAGCTTGTTAATTGATTTCTTTATTTTAAGCTTTTGTTTGGAGAAACTACTGAAAGCCCTAAAATGTTTTATTGGAGAAAATAGGTAGGAATCCAATCAAGATAAATAATTCATTTTAATAATATCACATGGCATGTTGATTCTGGAAATACCAAGGGTAGGTTTGACATTTTCATGATAGCAGAGTTGTCTCTGTTTGCTGAAGTGGTGTTGTTTGGGGAAAGTTTAAATGTTTTTGGACAGCTTGGACAGTTTTTAGCAATCCCAGTAAAGTTCTGTTCAGCAGTTTGGATCAGTTTTCTGAGTAAAATCCTCAGTGAAATTTGACACAAACTTGTTGGAAAATTTCTGGGCACTTTTTTTAGATCAGATATTGGACATTTGGTATTATGCACTTGATCAAATAAATGTTAGTTTGAAACTTGTGATGGATTTACAAAGTCTTCTTGCAAGATAGTTGCTTAACTGTCAAAATGTTGTGGTAAGTCACTATATTTTCTGATTTAATTTCAGAGTTGATTCAGCTGTACTAACTCTTCCATGTGTGCACCTCTACAGAAGATGTAGGTGTTTTAAATGGATGTGCCTTGAACATTCTATCATGCCAATAATGAGGAATGGGACATATCCAATTATCTAAACATATTTTAGATTTTATTTAGGATGCCTAATCACGATTGAGTTGCACTGAATCATGATAGAGCGATGTTTGAGAATTTAAGACATAAAGTCTCCCACTGATAGTTCAACAGCTATAGGTGTAATGACTATAATATTGTCTTTCATATGAACAAAGGAAGAAAGCTTTTTCATTTATAAATTATCTCCAACAAAGAGTTTTTCTTGTTTGCACTATGGTAATCAAGGAGAAGAGTTTTCAAGACGATATTAGGAAAAGTGAAATTTTTTGGAATCTTGCACTGTGTTTATTCCCAATTATATTATCTAGCTTTATAGTGTACAGAAACAAGGAGAAAGTTCATTTAAACTTAATAGGTTAGATATGTACAAGCTACTAGAAAGTAGAGGTTACCTACCTAATGGTGAAATGGTTTACAAAGGATTGTTCTAATGACCTACTCTTGATATGTTAGACGATTAGATCAAGCTTGTGTTAAACTATTGTAAAGGTGCAAGACAATCTCTAGGTGCATGAAGAGGAAGTTATATGTAGTCATGGAGAATTAATTGCCGGTCAACCACAATTTAACACATGTCACATTTTGAGTCAAATAGTAGGATTCAAGTTTTTGGGTTATGTCCTTATAAGAGAATTTAGTTATATCTTGAGATCTGAAGAAGATGCAACCTTTTTCAAAGGGTTTTAATGGCTTAAAATATGCTGTGAAGTGACAAATAATTACTCAATGAACTTTCAATACAAGTTATTGAGAATCACATTAGGCACGTTCCATTGTTTGCCACAAAGAATGTAAACTTGATGCAACCTACAGCTACATTGTAACTAGACATTGCTGAAATAGAGAATTGAACGACCATTGAATGTTCGTTTTCCCATTTCGGTTTCCAAGGTAGATAATGTATCCAATGTGCTATGATTTCCTATGTGTAACGTTATTTTGTCAAGTTATCTTTCTTATGTGTTTTAATGGAGCTTCTCTATGATGTCAAGTGACTTTTAGTTAATGGTGAGAGTGTGGTTGAGAGGGAATTTTAAATAAAATTCACAGTTTTATAACATGTCTTCACTATTCTTGTTGAATGGAAGTTCCAACAACTATTTTCCTCCCCTTCATTGGATGTTTCTCTAAGTTCAGAGATTAATGGCTGTGATCTCTAAATTTTTGCATTTATGTAGGAAGTTCCCAAATTGGTTTGATTGTCTTTTGTGAATCTTAGGGATTGTGAAACTAACTTGTATTTCCTAAGGTGGTTTTATCACCACATTGGTGAATTTGCAATTCCTAGGGAAAAATTGTATTGCCTAATTGTTTTTATCATTGTTTGGGGTGAATTTTTATTGCCCAAGGATTTTCTATATTGATTGAGACAAATTTGTATTTCTTGAGGAATTTATATCACATCTCAGGGTTAATTTGTATTTCCTGGAACATTTTTTTCAATGCCTAGGGATTTTATTATTGTTGGGTTGACTCTCTCGTTGCTGGGTCAATTCCCTTTATTGTTGGGTTGTTTCATTTCCTTGCTAGACCATTGTCTTGCCCTGTTGGGTCATACACATCAAATGATAGCCATTGTAACTTGTCAATAAATATATTCCTCTGTTTGGTGATGCCTATTGGGGGCTCTATGTTGGGTAGTGAAATGGTAACTTCTCATTACTATCCCTCTCTTAAATTGATGACATTTCGTGGTTCAAGTCTTGATTGCTAGAGTATCTTCAATGCATTGCAAATGGTGTAGATTAGGTTCCTTTTTCCACATGAATACAAAGCCATCATGTATGTGTTGATAAATGCCATTTCATGTGTGATTTTCCCAATGGTGGTTAAATAAATTGGTGTTCACTCCCTTGTGAATGCATTGTTAAAGTTTAAAATCTCCCACTTCATCGCAATATTTTATATGCTCCATTGATTGTGCACACAATTTTGATAAAGAGTGCCATTTCACCCATGATTTAGTGAATGTTAAGTTTCAATGGGAGTTGCATATAAATGCAAGGCATGCTAGTATGGACCATGGATTTTCTTTGGTTCATTGAGTGTATTACTATGTGGAATGGTCATTGAATCAAGTAGTATTTTTCATCTAAACACTACATAACAAGCTGGTTGCATTGTGATAAATATTGTTGGCTTCTCAATTAGTTATATGTATGCTTAAGTATTGTAGCTAGAATTTGCCTAGCTTTCCATAGCTTGCAATATAAAGTAGGGTTTCCCAAATCAAAATGTAGTGTTAAGAAGGTTGAATTCATTTCAAACTGTGCAAAGAATAAAGGTCTTAGAATCAATATATAAGACAGTACTCAATGATAGAGCAAGTGTAGAGTCGTGGCTTTTACTGGCATGAACACAAGTTTTTGGTGAGCCTACCTAGAAAGAACCACAAAGAAACTAAAACATTATATTGATTATTATTTGCATTGTAGCTAGTTGTTGTGTGTAGATTGCATCGATAACATGTGCCTTACAGATCAAAAGGACAAATATCTTTGTACACATTTGAGAACAAAGACGAGAAATAAAGTTTGCATAGTATCCATGTTGGTGATGCGAGCGGATTATAAGTTTCTTGTTTACATATGATATGGTATCAGACAAGTTAAATCCTATACTGTGAAGTAGCTTCCAAAACTTTTCATACCTAACATGGGTAAAGCAAACATAGATAGGTCGGAAGACCTATAACAGATCAATGCTTAGCTTCAAGAATAGAACAAGAACTTGAAGCAGAAGGTCCAATGGATTGCATAGATGGATAAGACCCTGAAGACCTTGAAAATGTTGCTTCCATTTCTAAAGAACCAATTTGATGAAGTTAAAAGCTCCTTTACTAAAGTCACTATGGATTGGGACAAGCATAGAATGCAACTTACACAACTGGGATAAAAGGTCAAATGGAGGGATGGTAAGAGGACAAGCTCAAATAGATAATGAATAAGCTACAACAATGTTGGCAAAGAAAGAGAATGAATTGGAGAAGCTACAAGTAGTTGGTCAAGAGAACCATGAAGCAAAAACACCCTCCATTGCCATTGTTGAAGTTAGGACCATGACCAAGACTAGCATGCTAAGTTCACCTCCTTTGGACATTTATCAAGAGAATTTTGGTGAATTTGAGAAGCATAACAAAGGAGTTGTTTCAAAATTGTTAAGACATATGGGCTATTATTGACAAGGGTTAGGTAACAAAAGACAAGGTATCCTAAACCCTATTGTAGTTGAATGTAGGGACAAGCACGAAGGCCTAGGTTTCAATGACAGAGGAAAAGGACATGAAATACAAGACCTCATTTGTGAAAGAAAAAGGCATGGAAAAGTTGGTGTGTTCATCATAGGAAAGTACAACAATGAAGGAAGAGAAAGTACAACAATGAAGGAAGAGGGCAGCACACTCTCACTTCATTATGCTTTTGGTAGAGTGTTGAAGGGAAGCGGTGAGGAAAGTGCCAAAGATTAGCTTGCATTAGCAATTAGGTTAATATGTAGCTCAGTTGAAACAACAAGAAGAAAAATAATAGAGATGCTTTAGGAAATACATCCATTGTTTTCATTATTGCAAAAAGGAAGACCGTAGAGCCGACCGTTGTTGGTATTCATAGGTATGTTCATAGGTATATTTATAGGTATGCCGTACACATCAAATGATAGACAATATAAAATTTCAATGAAACAATTCTTCTTTTTGTTGATGGCTATTGGGGGGCTCTGTGTTGGGTAGTGAAATGACATTCTATCACTATTTCCCTTTCTTTAGTTGATGACATTTCATGATTCAAGTATTGAGTGCTAGATTATCTCCAATGCATTGCAAATGGTGCATATTAGTTTTACTTTTCCATGATAATACAAAACCTTCATGTTTGTGTTGATAAACGTCATTTCACATTTGGTTCTTGCATTGGCAGCTAAATAAATTGGAGTTCACTTATGAGACATGACAATCCATTGTGAATGCACCAAGTCTCTCATTTCATCACAAAAATAGATACACTCTATTGGTTGTGAACACAATTATTGGTGAAGAGTGCCATTTCACACATGCTTTAGTGAATGCTAATTAAGTCTTAATGCGAGCTACATATAGATGCTTGATATGCTCGTATGAAGCATGCCTTTTCTTTGGTTTCATCAAGTGTTATTACTATGAGTGGAATGGTCATTGAATTGAGTAGTTTTTTGCATCTAAATGTTGTATAGAAATTTGGTTGCATTATACTAAAGATTGTTGGCCCAAAGGTTGGTTGCATATGTGTTTAGGTTGTGGCCAAAATTGGCCTGTCTTTCCCTAGATTAAACAAAGTAGGGTTCTTGAAATAAGAGCGCAATATTAAGAAGATTGAATTCATTTCAAAATTCGCAAAGAACATAGGCCTTACAATTAACCCAAAATACAGAGTGCTCAATGATAGAGAAAGTGTAGAGTTGTGGCTTTTATTGGCTTGACCACTTGTTTCTTGTGAGCCTACCTAGTGAGAAATTTAGAGAAAAATTAACTTAGAACATTGATATTATTTGCATTGTTTCTAGTTGTTGTGTGTAGTCTACATCGAGAACATAGGCCTTGTAGACCAGAAACATAATGATCTTTGTGCAAGTTTAAGACCACAAACTATAAATAAATTCTGCATAGTATCCATTTTTGTGAGGCAAGTGGACTATAAATCCCTCATTTATAGATAACTAGGTGGTTGGTAATCATCAACAATGGGACCACAAATAGCTAGGGATTTTCTAGTAAGAAACTATTTATAGAGCTAAAGGGATATGCAATGTTTTTATCAAGGGTTGTTATTTTATTAGAGCTTTGCTCAAAGGAGGTTTCCCTTTTGAAGAGGCCCATACATTTCTCTCTCTTTTGGAAATATTCAATATACTAGGTATATTCTATAATTTTAATTTCATTATCTATTGTATTTTCTTTTATGCATATATATTTCTATAAATAATGTTCATTGTTTATTGTTTCTCACCCAAATTTTAGAATTTCTTTTTTATGTTAGAGATGTGCTCCAACATCTTTAAACATAAAGATATGACATTTAGTGGTTAAACTTATAGTTTGGTAAGAATACACGTAGTGAATACAAGTGGAATCACCCAGTTGAACACCCTTGTAAGATTTATTTATACCCCTTCAAGTAATATTGCGTTAGACATAATCTACCTATGAATTCAATCTTCAATGTGTATATCAGAATCCCTTTAGATGCACTTGAAACTAGCCTTACATAAGCCTTTATGGCGTAAGTACTATAGTGCACTAATAATAACACTTTGGGATATCACTCTCACATACCGTAGAATAAGATATTTTGGCCAAGGTTATAGTCTATCCTCCTCAATTAGCACAACGGAAGATTTGACTAAAACCTATTGTTGAAAACCCTCCAGTATATTAAAGAGATATAACACTTAACACTCCTTTGTTCTTAGGACCCTAAAAACCTTAACCTCTGTAGCATGGACAACAAACATCTACATTTTTTTTATAAGGAATTCAGGAATTTTGTCTGCACAATAATACTTAGCCAAGAGTAATACTCTTACTAGCATAAAAACTACTATTAATACTAATAAATAAAAATACTCCTAGGTCTTGTCATTACAATTATTTATCCAGGTGGATATTGGTGGCCACCCACCTATTCCACCAATTTAGAATGGTTCCACATCTTGGTAGTTTTTCTACAATTTTTCAGGTCCTGAACTTCCTATGCATTTTTGAGGCCTTGAATAGTGTTTTTTGGCCTTGTGATGGCTTAAAGGTGCCAAAGGCCTACCTAACCCTTGATAAAATTTTTTATTCTCATCAAGATATTTCTAGTGGGCTATCATGCACCCTAAATAGAGTTTGCAAGCAAAAGTTGTTGCTTGGGAAGTTGATGTATTAACTAGAATCCTAGAGGCTCACATTTATTTGCCACTTCATCTCCTAGGGTTGGGGTTTTGTAAATTTACAAGGGGGTTTTCCGCTTAGGGATTAATGCCTAATGTTAAAAGGCACTTTTGGCCTCTTGTAATGTCTTCTTTTGAATGAGTGTAGATGACACATCTCTCTTAAGAGATAAGCTACCACCTTCCTATTTAATTTGTATTGCTTTGTAGTTTACAATATTTTTCCATTTCATTCATTAATAGAATTTGGGTCTTACCACACCACTATTCTCTTTGAAATATCTTTGTGTGTATGTTTGCATTTTATATTTATGCCTTCATATCATTCTCTAGATAACCCAAATCAATGGTTGCAGAGTAATATGCTCTTTGTTGTTTTTTGATGCATGTACTTGACAAGCTTTGGGTATTATGAGTTCAGTATTGAGCTCAATGAACTCATGGAAATCTACTCTCAATGGCCAAAGTATTATCGCAAGGTAGAAGAAAAGAGAGATGACCGAGTAAGATATATTCTTAAGTTGTTTCTTGAGGAATACCTCCTATGATAGCATAATGAGATGATGTATAATTTCACCCAGATCCTTCAACTACCACCAAGAACTGCAGAGACACCTCCAATGAGCAACTGTTTTGGAGATGCAAAACCCTTCAAGGTACAAGTTAACATTGACGTTCCTTTATTTCAAAGACAAATAGATGCAAATGATTTGGAAAAATGGTTAAATCTATTAGAGGGTTAGTACTTTGTTAAAAAAAATTGACAATGAAAATATCACTTTTGTACTCCTTAAGCCCCCCCCCCCCATGTTAAACATTGGTGGGGTGGTCACTAGAAGAGACATACTGGAGATGAGCCTGCAACATACAAAACAAAACCCATTTGGGAGTATTTTGTTGATGCCCTAAAGGAAGAATTCTACCTTGCTGGAAACTATGATGGCCTATAAATGAGATAACAACTTTCTACTAGGAGAGAGGCCAAACATTGCTAGAGTTCACCAATATCTTCCATACATTGTGCTCAAAGTAGGTATCAAACACTCTATTATACACTTGGTCTTGAAGTACCATAGTAGCATGCATAGGTAGATCTAGATAGAGATGGGTTTATTGGACATCTCCTCACCGGGACCTGCTTGTCAATATATTATTAAAATCGAGAAAAATGTTAAGCAAAGGAATAAGTGGGAGTTTGGGTATACAAATAAACTACAATATAAGTATGGTAAAGGTGGCCTTAAATTAAAGACCAAAGGATAGAGAAATGATATCCAAACTCAAGACAACTAGTCCAAGCCATAGACAAGGAAGGGTAAGGAGAAGTTGAAGGACACCGGAAAGTGTTGTGAGTTCCACAAAATCCCTAGGCACAATACAAATGAATGTTACTTGAAGCAATCATTTTAGGTCAAGATGAAATCCTCAGATTTGGAAATTATCTTAGGCTTTGACTCAAAGCTAGATAAGGGAAAGTGGATCATTGATGAAATATCTAGTTTTACCATCACAACTACAAGCATCCATTATAAGAGTCAAATGAGTTAGAGGAGCGTGCACACCTCTTCTATTCACAAATGTGGGTAAAGGGGACTTGGATACATTTCATTGTTGACAATGGTAGCTAGAAGAAAATTATCTTGGCCAAGTTCTTCAAGAGGCTACAACTACATACAACATCGTAACCGAACTGTACACCATTGGTTGGTTGAGCTAGGGATGAGATATTCACATTAGTCAACAATGTTGTTTGCATCGTGACATCAAGCCCTTGAGAGATGAGGTACTGTGTGATGTAGTCCCATTTGAATTTTGTGATGTTCTTTTAGGAAAACCGTATATGTGGAAATGTCATGTTGTTTATGAGTTTAGGTCCCATAGTATCATTGCTACTTTAGGAGGTCAAATCTACAAGATAACAAAGGTAGTTCTAACTACTGCAGTTTTTTTGATATCAACAAAATACTGTAGGAAGGTGATCTCTTAGAATGATTTGTTTTTTCTTCATGATTCAATCCAAAGCTGAATAAAATATGCTTGCAATAGCCCCAACCTTTGCTCAAGGTCACTCTACACAATAAAAGCAAGTCAACAAGATAGTGGAAGAATACAAATATATTTTTTCTTTGCATGTAGGGATGCCCCTACACTAGTACCGTGTGAAGCATTCAATTGATTTGATACTTGGATATCCTCTCCCTAATGGACTAGTACTTCTTGAGAATGAATAACTCAAACATCAGATTAAATAGCTCATCCAAAAGGGCCACATTTGAACAAGCTCTTCACCTTGTGGGAGCCCAGTTGTGTTGGTTTAGAAGAATTATGGAACATTGAGACTTTGTATTGCTTACAGAGATCTAAACAAAAATAATGTTCAAGAATCAATATCTAATCCATTAGATTGACAATCTTCTTGATATTCTTGATTAGCTCAAGGGAGCCAAGTTTTTCAGTAAGATTCATCTTAAGTTAGGATACTACTAGGTAACCATTGAGAAAAATGATGCATGGAAGAAAACCTTAATGTATACAAAAGGTCTATTTGAGTGGTTGGTCATGCCTTTTGTTGTGACTTACGTTTCAACTATGTTCACAACGAAGATGTATGATATCTTAAGACCATTTACAAATTCATTTTTTGTTGTATATTTGAATGATATACTCATCTTTAATCAAACTTCAGCAAAACATTTGTAGCACATTCAATAGACCTTGAGCACCTTGTGAAAACAAAAGTTATATGCCAGTATGAAGAAATCTTCATTTGACATGGAGAAAATTTTGGTATCTAGGATACATCATTGATGATCATGGTGTGCATGTGGATTTGACCAAGATTCAAGTCATTTGTGAATGACCAATGCCAACAACTTTGATAGAGATCCACAATTTCTTCGTCTTTTGCAACTTCTAACACAATTTCATGTTGGATTCTCTCATATCACTTGCACAACAAGATTTGAGCCCAAAATATGACGACCAAATCCGAAGTCATCCGACGGAAAGTACTTATTTGTCGGATTGCAGTGATGAAAAGTTTCGTTTTATCCGATTCTTTTTGGTCGTCTTCAAGCATCATTGGGTTTTCAACCTTCAGGGTCATCGTTTTTTCGACTCTATTTGTTGTCGGATTTGCGACAGTAGTCCGTCAGATATGCGACGAGGCAGGAGTCAAATTTGTGACGACATCCCGTTGGTTTTGCGACGATATCAAGATATTTATTTATAATAGTATAAAGGCATATTTGCAACAGCAAGTAGGTTCATATCGTCGGATATTCGATTACGGTGAAATTATAAATATAAACATTTTTAAACATTCCAACATGTTTGCTATAGAAGCGACAGACGGTTTGCGGAAATTATTTATTCCTCGACGAACGGTTTGATGAATTGTATGATCGGTTTGGGGAATTTTTTTCTTCGACAGACAGTTTGCGGGATTTTTTTATTCTTTGACAAACCACCGTTTGAGAAAATTTTGATGCGTGGAACTTGATTTTTTAATATTGTCGATAGTATTCATTCACGAAGTTTGTGACAAAATGTCAAATAGCAATATTCCTGATCCAAACAAACAAAATCGACAATTGCTTGCTAGACTACGTTATGCACCGAAACGAAGGGGTGATGGAAAATACTATTGTCCATGTAGTCAAAGCAGGGGATTTAAGAGGAGAATAATATTGATTGCAACAACCACAAAACATTGTAGGGAACATGGACACGCTGAGGTGGGGAATGGATATAGTCCATTTGTAGGTTTAGCATTATAAAGTTTTTTATATTTTTTGGTTTGGTAAATGTATGTATTATTTTAGTATTTCCTATATTAACTTATATCTATTGATGTATTCATGTATTATAAAGGAAAGACATCCTACGATATATCGTCTAGAGGAAGTGTTTTCAGAACAAGTACCAAAAAATCATGGAGTGTCCATGCTTAATGGATAACAAGTAAACGATCATATTGAAGAATATGATCATATTGATAATGTAGTTGAAGATGATGATACAAATACATTGATCTATGATTCATTTAATGTTAGAATGGATGATGACGATGACGATGATAGTGACAATATTGATGACTTTGATGATGTTCACGATATACCTTTTCTCGATAAGGCTTACAAACCCCTTTATGAATGCTCCAAAACAAATCTTCTCTCTGCTATATTGTTGATAATGAACTTGAAGGTTATGAATGGTCTTTCAAACATATCAATCATAAAATGGTCTTTCAAACATATCAATCACACGGATGATAATGTATGTAAAATAATCCATCACATATATACGATCGTGATAAAATTTATCTTTAGTCCTCTAATAATTTTATTGTTAATTAATAATTCAAATTAATACAGATGAAGTGTGTTTAGTTAATATTATTTATATATTATATTAACTCTATTTTTATTCTTATTTGATGTAGCTTGATAGCTAAATTTTTGTTACCACCATCAAATACTTTACCTCGCACATATCGAGATTTATCTTCCATCATGAAAGAGATTGGAATGTATTATGAAGCAATTCATGCATGCCCCGATAACCATGTTATATATTATAATCAGCATGAATTTGCAACAGAATGTTCGGAATGAATTTGCAACAAAATGTCCGGAATGTCATATAATTAGATATCGAACAGATCAAGTAACAAAAAAGTGCCTCACAAGGTTTTTCGTTATATTCCCATCATTCCATGTTTGCAACGACTGTTCAGGTGCAATAACATAGTACAATTTATGGATTACCATGCCAGGAATAGAAGTCAAGATGATGTTATTTGAATATCTGCAGATGGTTCTCCATTTGGAGATATGGAGGAAAAGTGGCCTCACTTTAAAGAAACTCGTAATTTCAGGATTTCTTTGGAACCAGATGGTTTTAGTCCATTTGCACAAATGAAATCCATTTACACGATGTGGCCTATTTTTGTTATCAACAATAACATTCCTCCATGGTTGTCAATACAGAGGGAGCACATAATGTTGTCAATGATTATTCTAGGTATTTTGTGTCTACAACTGTTTTATTTCTAATGTAGTTGTGGCATCTCATTTGTCGTATTATGTTTCCTAATGTCATATATATATTTTTTATTTTATTCTTGTGCATGGTTTACATATCTTAATGGTTCTCATAATTATATATTTTATATGTACTTCAAATCAATTAGGTAAGTTCCAAGTCAAATATATGAATGCATATATCGAACCTCTTATAGATGAGCTACTGAAGTTATGGAATGGCATCAATATGTATGACGTATCTAGACCAATACGACAAATACAATTTCAATTCCATGCAATGGTTGTATGGACAATACACGATGCCCCAGGGTTAACCCATTTTTGTGGTTTGCATTTTTAAGTTCCACTTTAATTGAATTTAATTATATGAAGTAGTTAATATAGTTAATATATAATTATAATTGACATAGATATTCCATATCTATATATTGTAGATCTTCAGACAAAGGGTAAATTTGCATGTCCAGTTTGTGGTCCTAAGATAATTCTCGTCGCTCAAAAAGTTTAAGAAAGGAGGTGTTTGATGAGTATAGGCATTTCCTCTCTAAGAATCACATGCATAGAACAACCGAAAAAATATTTTCAATGGGAAGCAAGAGACTACATTAAAACCACAGAGAATGACACCTTTCCTTTGGAAGATGTAATACAATAGAAATCGTCAAGCTGGTACGTATGGATCATCGTATATGAATTGTTATGTATTTTATTTTTTATTGTGAGTTGTTTACTGTAGTGGCTTAACTAATATTCATGATATCCTTTGTGATCATGAAGGCACTAATGAGCTTCCACGAGGAATGAAAATTTATCCTATACAATTCAGCAGGTTGGCCTACTACGAGCATCTACAAATTGCTCATTTGTTTGATACAATGCATATTGGAAAGAATGTGAATGAAACATTATGGTGACTACTGGAGCTAAGGAGCGAGAAAGATAAAATTGTGAAAGGTTGCAAATAAATTCAAGAAGGAAACCATGCAATGAAAGAAGTCATTCAATTTCATAGCAACGAAGTCCAAATTAATATAAACTCAATTCCATGGATGTTTACAGAGCAACAAAGTAATGCTGTTCAAGAGGTAATGCAGAAAATTAAATTTTCCACTGGATTTCGTGTGAAATTCAAGAATACCATAACAAAGAAAGGTAATTTTGTGGGGGTCAAAACACATGATTGGAACGTCTTCATCAAGGTAATTATTATTGTTACGTCCATATATAATTTTTTTTTTCATTTTATTGCATAAATTTGTTTTCTTGTTTGTATACTCTTTGTTTAAAAAATGATGTGGTTTGTAAATTGATAAAGTATGTTCTACCTCTCTCTCTCCCGGACAACTTCGGCAACGATGTCAAACAAGTTATATATAATCTTGGGAGATACATTAGGTAATTAACGATTAGTTTCATGTGCTTAGTGTTTCTTTAATTCTTCGTATAATTTATATTTGTTTTTTGTGCAATAATTCATGTACTAGTAATTTAATGTTTTTTTTTTGTTAATTATCGTTATTGGTTTGCGTCACTTGTAGATTGTTGACATCTAAATAAATTCATAAAGAAGATATAAAGTATTGGAGGAGAGAAGATCCTCGTCTCATGTGTGAAATGCAGAAGAATCTACCTTCGAAATTTTTCAATGCACAGGAACACTACCTCATACACCAAGTTGAGGAGATTGAATTGTGTGGATTTGTGCACTCAAGGTCCATGTGGATGGTTGAGAGACACTTGAATTTTATGAAGGGTTTGGTGAGACAGCAAGAACGTGCTGAGGTTTCTATGATGGAATGATATATGGTATACCAAAACATGTTGTATGTTAGTGAATATCTTCCTAAGTTAGCGTCAAAGCTCAATTTACGTCGCATTTGTGATCCAAACTCCAATAACAATTTTTAAGGGGAGTACTTGAAGGGGAAAGGTAGATTGAAGAAGGTGAAAGGTAATTATTAGCTAGTGGATGTTAATTATATCGTACATATTCTAATTGCATATTCAATTTATTGCATCAATTAAGAGAATATGCTTTGTTCAAAAAATTTACATGTCTTGAATTTTAATGTGTATTGGCATCAAGAAGTTGGTCGAGAGTGGGATGCAATTCATTTATACATCACAAAAAATCTTGACTTGATGAAGGTATGGAGTGGATGATGCGAAAAATCGGGTCATGGAATATCATGGGAAGGGGTGGCTTCATTGGTAAAAACAACACATCGCAATGGAGATACAAATCTTATAGAAAGAGAAATCGGTTTAGTATATGGTTTAAAAGATAAGAAGGCAAGCATATTAATCAATCACTAAATATTTTATTTTACAAATTACATTTTGATGTACATGTTGTTCTTTTCCATGTATGGTTGCATAAACATGCATTTAATCATAAATATTGAATCATCATGTAATATTTTCATGTATTTCTTGTTGTAGGTAAAACACCATAAGGCTATGGTCTGCAATGGTTGTAGATATCGCATCAAAAAATTGGATGAAACAAAGAAAACATCAGATTGTGGGATATCTGTAGTCTTTCAAGTGACCAATGTTTCATCTAGAAGTGACAGACATCTAGAACCCTCAGAAAATCGATACTATGGGTATTTCAAAGATATTCTACAGTGTGACTTTAAATCCTTTAAGGTAGTTTTGTTCGTTGTTGAATGATACAGGTTACGATTGAATCAATGTGATCCTGATAGAACTATTATTGAACATGATAATGGATTTACCATGGTAAATACAAGGTTGTTTGAGGTAGGAACAAAGCCCTATGTTCTTCCAAGCTAATGTGAACAGGTATTTTACTCAGAGGTTCTAGCTAAAGTGGGATGGTCATTTGTTGTGAGACAGGATCCAAGGGGAATGCTGGTAAAGTATAACCTAGACGAAGGTAATGAAGAGCGTACTCTAGAATAAAAGTCGATGATGAAGAACATGATCAACATGAGTTAGAGGATCATGATGATCCAGAAGAATATGTCCAAGAATTACTTGAATTAGATGATGTAGCAGACAATTCCCATGAATATTTTATCGACGATGACATGATGATCGTAACTGAATTAGATGACGATGATGGTATGGCCAATCCTTACAATCTCGACTCTAGATCGGATGATACTGATGATGAATTGGATGAAGAAGATGATGAAATCTATTGAAGGGTAAATATTTGATTAGAAATATTATTTTATCTTATTTAAAAAAAAGAGTTACTAACGTTAATGAGATCATATATTTACACATAGGAGAACAGACGAGGCTAAAATAATCTTCATCATCGTCAACATCATCATCATCATCATCATCGTCATCATCATCATCATCGTCGTCGTCATCACCATCATCATCATCATCATCATCTTCATCATCTTCATCATCATCGTCTTCATCATCATCGTCTTCATCATCATCATCAATATCGTCGCCATCATCATGATCATCATCATGATCATGATCATCATCTTAATCATGATCATCATGATCATCACCATCATCATGTTCATCATCATCATCATCATCATCATCATCATCATCATGTTCATCATCATCGTCTTCATCATCATCATCAATATCGTCGCCATCATCATGATCATCATTTCCATCATCATCATCATCATCATCATTATCATCATCATCGTCATCACCATCATGACCATCATCTTCATCATCGTCAATGTCATCATCTTCTTCATCTTCATCATCTTCATCATCATCATCATGTCGTCATCATCATCATCATCATCATCTTCATCAACACCAAAATCTTCATCATCATCATCATCATTGTCGTCATCTTCATCATCATCATCATCATCTTCATATTCATCATTTTCATCATCATCATCCTCATCATCAACATCATCATATTCATCATCATCATCATCATTGTCATCATCATCTTCATCATCATCATCTTCATGATCGTCAACATCATCATCATCATCATCGTTGTCGTCATCTTCATCATCATCAATATCGTCGCCATCATCAGCATCATGATAATCATCATCATGATCATGATCATCATTTCCATCATCATCACCATCATCATCATCATCATCGTCACCATCATTGTCATCGTCAACATCATCATCATCATCACCATCATCATCATCGTCACCATCATTTCCATCATCATCATCTTAATCAAATTCAACATCATCATCTTCATCATCATTTCCATCATCATCATCATCATCATCTTCATCAACATCATCATCATCATTGTCATCAAACCCATTGTTTAGCCCCACTCCAAACAATATTTATTTTTGTGAACAACGTGCTTACACCTACAAGTAAGTTAAATCTTATCAATTTTAATTTGATGTTCAATGTCTTTGCAACTAATATTGTTTGGCATTTTCTTTTTCAATACTTAATTCCACCATCTTCATCTTCATCATCATCATCATCATCATCATGTGCTACGTGGGGCCAATGATGAATTTATTTATGTATGTGCCGGCTTGGTGTGAAATTTGGTGTGGTTAGACTAGACACATCCATTGAGGGTGTGGGAGGGTTTCCAGACTAAAAAATCAACCATCATCATCATCGTCGTCATCGTCCTCATCAACATCATCAGCGTCATCATCATGTTCATGATCATCATCTTCATCATTTCATATGAGGTGAACATGGTGATCACCACCACCATCGCCACCACCACCACCCACCACCATCATCTTCATCATTGTCATCATCATCAATATCATCACCATCATCATCGTAATCATCATCATCATCATCATCATCATCGACATCGTCAACATCATCATCATCATCATCGTCGTCGTCGTCGTCATCATCATCAACATCAACATCATCAACATCATCATCAACACCATCGTCATCATCCTCATCCTCATCCTCATCCTCATCATCATCAACAACATCATCATCGTCATCATCATCATCAGCGTCAACATCATCATCGTCGTCCTCATCAACATCATCATCATCAACATCATCAACATCATCATCAACATCATCGTCGTCATCAACAACATCATTAACGTCATCATGATCATGATCATTGTCATCGTCAACATCTTCATCATTTCATATTATATCAACATGGTCATTTCCATCTTCATCATCATCATCATCATCATCAACATCATCATCATCATCATCAACATCATTGTCAATGTCATCATCATCGTCATCAACACCATCATCATCGTCATCATCTTCAACGTTTTGGATTATATCATAATAATCATCGTCATCATCTTCATCGTTTCATATTATATCAACATGGTCATCATCATCATCATCATCGTCGTTGTTTTCATCATCATCATCAACATCAACATCATTAACATCATCTTCAACATCATCAACATCTTTTGTCATCATCATCGTCATCATCGTCATCCTCATCATCCATCATCATCATTATCATCTTCATCATTTCATATGATATCAACATGGTCATCATTTCATATGATATCATCATCGTCATCATCATCATCGTCATCAACATCATCATCATTGTCATCGTCATCATCTTCATCATTTCATATTATATCAAAATGGTCATCACCATCTTCATCATCATCATCAACATCATCAACATCATCATCAACATCATCGTCGTCATCAACGTCATCATCAATGCCATCATCATCATCATCATCATCTTCATCGTTTCATATTATATCAACATGGTCATTGCCATCATCATCATCATCATCGTTGTCGTCGTCACCATCATCATCAACATCAACATCATCAACATCATCATCAACATCATCATCAACATCAACAACATCATCGTCAACATCATCGTCGTCATCATCATCACCATCATCATCACCATCATCATCATCCTCGTCATCATCGTCATCATCATCATCTTCATCATCATCTTCATCATTTCATATGATATCAACATGGTCATCGCCATCATCATCATTATCATCATCATCGTTGTTGTCATCATCATCATGTAGGTTAACAATTTGGTATCATCGTCATCTTCTTCATCATCATTTCATTGTAGGGATTAGGTGAGATTGTAGGGATTAGGGATCGACATCATCCTCATAAACATCATCATCATCAACATCATCATTGTCATCATCATCAACATCATCATCATCGTTGTCATTAACATCATCAGTGTCATCATCATCATCATCATTGTCATCGTTATCATCTTCATCATTTCATATGATATCAACATGGTCATCGCCATCATCAGCATCATCGTCATCGTCATCATCATCATCATCATCATCATCATCATCATCATCTTCATCATTTCATTGTGGGGATTAGGTGAGATTGTAGGGATTAGGGATCGTCGTCATCCTCATGAACATCATCATCATCATCATCAACATCATCATCATCATCATCATCGTCATCAACAACATCATCAACGTCATCATCATCATCATCATCGTCATCAACAACATCATCAACGTCATCATCATCATCATCATCATTGTTGTCGTCATCATCTTTATAATTTCATATTATATCTAAATGATTGTCGCCATCTTCATCATCATCATCATCATATAATAAAAAATACTATACCTAAGTTAAAAATACATATAATAAAAATTTGGCATATACCTAAGTTAAAAATACTGTACCTAATAAAAAATACTATTATGGCAATACCCATAATAAAATATACTATAATAATATTTTATTATATGGCAATACATATAATAAAAAATACTATACCTAAGTTCAAAATACTATGGCAGTACATATATTTTGTATGACCTAAGTTAAAAATTGTATGATGAAATATAAAATTTGGAACCAATTTTCTTATTTGTGCACATTTTATTTCTCATTGTCTTTGTGCACATTGTCTTTCTCACATTGTCGCGACTCAGGTTTTGGAAATTTATATGCAATATCGCGGCTCTGTTGTATCATTTCGACATTTTGGAGTAGCTCCTAGTTGACATTTTGATTCACACCTCAGCGTTATCATTTTGGCGATTTCGACTGGCTCACATTTGACATTTTCATTCACAACTTAGGGTTATCATTTGGATTTCCAAGTCACTTTTCATAGTTTCGATTTGCAGCTAAAGGTTGACATTTGGAGCTCATGGTTTCGATTTGGAGCTAAAGGCTCACATTTGGAGCTCACAGTTCACATTTGGAGCTCATGGCTCAACGGGTAAGTATCACCTCATTTTTTTGGGCATGCTATGATAGGGGTTTTTGGGCATCCTGTGATTTTTTGGGCATGCCGTGATAGGGTTTTTTGGCATTTTTCTTAGTATGTCATTTATATGTTCCTTAAGCTAGAGGGCAGTTCAACTGATCTTCTGATAGGTTCATTCACTGCGGTCCCTCTATGTAGCACCTCTTCGTAACACATATTGGGCCACCCCTCTCTGTATATGTTTTGGTCATCAATCAATATCTCTCTGGGAAAGCTTTAGCAACTCTGCTCTTTATATTGGCGACAAGAAAGCCCCTCTCTCTCCCACGAATGATATCCATGCAAGATGTTCCTACCCCTAATGCATTGTCGTTCATGCTTTCCTTACCTAGATGTCCCTCTATCACGAATGATATCCACTGCTAGCTGTGATAGGGGTTTTGGGCATGGTCCTCCAAAATATGCATTACGAAACCCAAAACCATGTTCCAATAGAAAGGACCCACATGCAAAACCATCAAGCCACCTCCAAACAAGGGCCAAACATTGAGCACTTTGGGAATATGTGCAATGACCAATCATCGAATTTCCATCTTCATGCTATTACCTTGAGTGTCTACCACTGCTTACTTCCATCCTTTCTTTTTTATTATTTCCCTTATTCCATGGTTCACCCAATCCACCACTCTTAAAATCAGGTTCCATTGGTTTCATTTGTGGGATACCTTTGGAAAATGCTTCTAAATGAACCATTATTAGTAGGATTTCCATCAGAGAAGGAGAGATGGACTTTTTAGAAGCTTTCTACATACTTTATGGACAAGATATTGATGCAGAGTTAGGCTTCAGTGATTTGACATTCAACAAATGACTAGCACCTTTTGTTTTATCTGTTTGTAACAGAAAATGTAGGAAATCCTCTATTGCCATGTGCAGTATGGTACCAATAAATCTAGCTCTCTTTTGTCTCCAAAACCATGTTGTCTAAAACCATGATTGTAGACGGGGACTCAGTGTATACAAACTGACCAGTAAAATTTTCATATTTAACCTTCTACTGGGAATCACCAATCTTAAAGCGTTCACACAGACCATCCTTCTTAGCAATAAAAAATTATGATTAGAAAACGATGACCATAAATGCATCAACAAAACATGAAGTAATAAACATAACAATTTCCAATGTAGTAAATACTAAACATTGAAAGCATCATAATCACTTGTGAATACAAGTGTGTGAAATAACCTCTTCAATATGCAAAGCATTCCTGCAAATGTGAACAAATGGTGGTCAAAGGAGACTCCTCTCCTCAAGAATTCCACCCATCGAATCTCTCAACCCATGCAATTTAGCAATGTAACATCATATGTGGTGTAAGAATGCATAGTTCCCATCCAACTTTAGATCCTAGTGATGTGGCATGCATCCACATATCATAATTGGTTGTAGGGATTAGGTGAGATGTCCCTCAAGTGAACAAATATGCATGGAATTGTGTAGGTGAAGGATCTAAAATGTGACAACAACCTACATGTGCCATCATGACTCAAAATATGTGGTGATCCCTCATAATACAATGCTCAATGAGAAAATAGGAATCAAGAGTTGGAAACAATAACAACCGAGCCATTGATCCTCCATAATGCAACCTAATGAACAAGGTCTTCAAACATTGTTCGAATCTACATGCATCATAAACCCTTCATAACAATATAGCCTAATAAACAAGTTCTTCAAACATAGTATTGATGCTCATGCATCATAATCAGTGGAAATATCATTCGTCGTAGTATTTTTAGCTTTCTCCAATCACCGTCAACTATGTATTTTTTAAATATCATGTTGAGATATGGGTTCCATGTACTGATCATATGGACATAGGAAGGAATCACAACATGAGCACAAAACTATGTTCAGTTCTTTAACATTTGGTGTTGTTATTTATGCCCAAATCGAATCATTAGGAAACCCTATGATCTCTTTCTTCATCAGTAGCACTACTTGAGGAAGATCATTACTGGAATTGTAGCCTGGGTAGGATTTCTATGTTGTAATTGTACCTCAGTTATGAAGGGTTCCTTGGGAAAAGAGAGTTTTGACAAAAGATTGGTCAAGCTACTATGCAACATAGGTATGGGGCAAGTCTTATACACTGGGTGAGTCCAAATGGACGGTTCTACATGAATGCACACCATTTTTTTTAACATTGGGACTCATTTGTAATTTCTAAGACCAAATTAGGTCATGGGAAACTACTTTTGTGTTGTATCTATGTGAGATTATTAACACAAAATATTTCCCCAATGTCACCTCATATCCCAGATTGAGGGTGGTAACCATAGTGGATACTTATCACTAGGAAAATTATTTGTGAAATTGCTTCATGCCTTCCTTCCCTATGTGTAATGTGTTTTTTTTCCAACTAGTAAGACTAGCTTCGCTTGAAGTAAACATCTTCATATGCTTACAACTGTATCTATTGTCTTTCTATAGAAATAGATGGTTGATGTTCAACTGTTTAGAACAAGTTACTGTAGGGAACAACCATCTCCCATTATGCTAGTGGTGCTAAATATAGTTTGGACAAAACACATAGATATGGATGTACAATTTATCCTTAGAAAATGAAAAGCAAGGACATTTGTAAGGAATTGTGAACTTGGAGTTGATGTTTTTTTAGAAGTTCATGGTCTATTTCATTTACGAAAATTCACTTCTGCTGTTATGATATTAGATCTGTTATTACAGTGTAAATCCATTTCTGGTGTTAGAACATGATCTGGATATTCAAAATTTTGGTGGTTAATGAAGCTTAAAGACTCATAAGGGGTTGGTCATGCAAGAGTCTTGGAAAAAATTCAAAATTTTAATGGTTTGGAGGAGTTATGGGTTCTAGTAGCATTTTGTTCAAAATATTTTGTATAACAGTACCTTAAAACACTTCTATAATCTTGTTAGGAAATTATTTGCCTAGATTGAACATGTGTGTCAACAATATCTACATGCTTGGATTTCTTGGCAAGACACCTTATTATGAAATGGCCTACCCTAGGCTATTGAGTTTCAGGTCACTTGGATGTTATTCATATTTGAAGTGCTTTTATGGATTGGAAGGAATGCTATAATACTTTATTTGGTGGTGTTTTGTCATCCCACTAGTTTTCATGGCATGATGTTGTTATATACCAACTAAAGGGTATATGATATTGTTATGTGTAAGGGATTTTATATGAAGGTTTATAACATATATTGCATTGATATGTACCAAGTTAATTATGAATATTGAAGTATATCCTCACAAGGTGAAACTAGGAATAAAACACCTCCAACAAATTTTAGGTTACTAGAATGGGGCCCATTGTACTATGGTAAAGGTGCCGATCGACCCTCTTAGCATTATTGTCTAATTGGGACCACCTATGTCTATATATCAATGAAAATCAATTGGTTCTAGACCTGTTGGATAGAATGGAAAATTTTTCAATCATCCCTTCCATTATGCAGGTCTGTGTTTTTGGAGAGGAAATTGAGAGCATGCAACAAGATACACTAACCATTTGAAATGAACCAGTGTCATTCCCCACACATGGAACCTCCTTCTCCAACCAATCACATTCCTTTTCCATTGCAACTGCTAACCTTTGAACTTTGTTTAAAGGACCATGTAGTTTGTTAATATCAAATTTGTGCTTTGCAATATTTCCTTCCAAAGACTTGATTTATTGACAAATAAGAACTTTCCACTTCACAAAATTATTCTTTAAGCTTGAAACTGTTTCCACTTTTGTCATGAACACTTTTCTACTGAGAAATCAAATTGTTCAAAAAATAGATCTTTTTTCAAACTTTCTCTTGAGGTGAAAGGGTCTTTTAGAGATGACATGATACATATGTAATGGGATTGAGAAATTATGGTTATAAACTATGTTGAGAACTTGATAAGGTTTGAACTGAACACATGAACTGACTTATATTCACACATATCATAAATTACTTCTTACTTTCATGCATCCTGTATTTAACATTCTCTCTGCTTCAGTGATGAGTTAGTTAAAGTTGCTCTTACAAAGATGATTCTGGATTTTTTTTGAATTCCATTGGATTGGAATTTTGTACAAATTCTGAGATATACAACAATTTTTTTCTTTGATAGTTTTGTAAAAGGACACCAACAAGGAAATATGACAACCCTCTCTCTTGAAATAGGTTTTATACTACTGAGTTTTTTTCCCTACCCAACATAATGTAATGATTGATACATATAGCATTTTACTTTACATATGTTGCCGGTAAATCATCAATTTGGTCCATTTATTTGTACTTCATCCTCTTGGTCCATGACACAATTATATAGACCTGTAAATTTTCCTTGAACCTCATTGTTAAAATTTAATCTTTATTTACCTTCCTCATATCCATACATAAATATCAACAAGCAATCATTTGAGTTTCCTTGGCACTTATCCCTAAGTAATCAGGTGGGTTGTCTCAAGGACTAATAACTAGTATTATAGTTGAGTGATTGGTTGGAATCATAAGCAAGAGTCACCAAATAAGGGTTGAAAATTAGGGTTTCCTTAGGGTTGAAAATTAATATGTTAATGTTATACCATAACTTACTTTCCAATGTTGTCTTAAAGATGGGATGAAACATTGTAAAATCATATTTCCAGATCAACACTACCTTCTAGGGTTCCATATTCGTCCGCAAGGAAAAACTTGTGACATGAAGATACATACTAGATCGACATAAAAATGTGTTGCTTTTTGCAGCATGGGTGAAAAATACAATACTACAAATCAAGGATAAGTTGGGGATAATATTCATTATAAAAGGACCTTTGGGTAGGTAGAACAGGCCATCAATTCATCCTCCATTGGAGTCCTTCAACCATTCATCTCTCTACCCTCCGTTCGTAGGTCTCAAAATATTTACTTTGGGAACAAAGTACTTATACAGTTCGATCAAAGCCATCAGCTGTGCAAGATCCAAAAAGTAAGGATATTGTTTCATGTTTCACTTTTGTTTTCAAAAGGAAGAGTGAAAAGTTAGGAAGTACCAAAGCTATTCATTATGTGCACGTGGAATTAATGTAGGGAAATAAGTCATATCTACTTACTTCTTCTTGAATGGGATAAATGATGAAAGCACAATAGTGGTTTATAGATGGATATTTAATAACGATGGAAGATCCATGAGTTATTCATAAGAAATTCCAGTGTAGTGTTGTAGGATTGCCACTATGCAAATAAGGCATTATCTTGATAGTCAGAATCCCATTAGTATGATAAATTATGGGAGAGAGAAAAACATCCCTATACAAATATTAACCGATAGGTATCATTTTGGTGGATCATTTGGAGAATAACATCCTCTAACAATAGTTTTTATTATGAGTCTTAAAGGGTCCTACATGAGATCTGGGCACTTTTAGGCCCTTGAGATTTCAAGCTTAAGAAGCCACAAACAACATGTATGTGCACCCTAGTAGTGATGGAAAATATCATAAAACATATTAGGTAAAATGGAAAATCATCTACAACACACAACAACATTCATGGGAAAACTAACAACCACTTACAACCATCAAAAGTAAGGGTTACAACAACAACAAGCATGTTGGGTGCATCATGAGTTATGGGTAGTCAAAAATTACTTATAGCCATGGACAAAACATAATATGAGGTCCAAGTACAATTCAAGAGTTATTGGCATACCCTAAAAGAAAAATATTGGTAAACAAATAGTTCCATTAAAGTCCAATTTTTTTTAGTTTGTTTTTAAACAAGTGCATGATCATCTTCGGTTCTAGGCAATATGTGAAGCAATTTCCTGTAGGAACATTCCTTTGAAACATTGCAAAGAAATCCCTTTTATTCAATGTGTTAAATGATGGGTAGTTTTTGGGGCAAGAAGCTTGGTAATTCGAGAAAGTTTTACATCTAGAATTTAGAGGATTTGATGCCATATCAAGGAGTTTCTTATCCTATCAAGGAGAAGTGTTCAGCCTTGAAGGTTCACATCTACCATACGAAGGATTTGTTCAACATTATTAATTACCCTTATTTGAAAATTGTTCTTCAATGAGTGAAAATGACCATGCTTGATGACAAAATAGGTATAGTCCAAAGCATCTGAGACGTGTGCATGCATGTTGATTTTAATGTGAAATATACATTTATATTAAAAGTTTTGATAAAAGGTCAATGAATGTTGTTTCATTTGCCCAACTATTGTTTTATGCACACTTGGACATACCTTTGGAAGGTTTGTATTAATCATCCAGACCCTTCCATTCCTTTACCATCACATTGTTCTTGTATTAATGTTACAATAGTATTGCATAACTGTCTCACTACAACTCTTGATTCTGCTACAGTCTGAAGGAAGTGTTCTACCATTGCATCATATGTTATAGATTTTCGGTCATGGAATTTCATTGTAAATCCATGGTTATTTAAACTAGACCCTTGGGAACTTGTAATACCAACTTCAACCTGGTTCAATGCATAATTCAGATCCTAGAAATACAGTTCCAACTTCTTCTTGGATTGATCCCATGGAGGATGGAGAGATTTATGGTGATTCCAATTGTTACAGGGTTCTATGAAGCAAGCTATTAGCAGATGTCATTGAATATTTGATTGGAGTTTATTATGTTGAAGGGGGAAGAATGCAACTGTCCATATTATGAATTGGATAGGAATTATAACAAAATTCCACCCTAAAGAAGGGGAATTGGTTAGACGTGTTTGTAAGGTTCCAAAAACTATTATGGGTATTGATTTGGATAAGTTAGAAGGTGCCATAAATTACAAATTCAATGAGAAAAGTTTTTTGGTTGAGGCTATTACGCATGCCTCACCTCCCCCATAAAGAGTCTCTTTCTATCATTGGTTGGAGTTTGTTTGAGATGCAACTTTAGATCATCTCATAACAATACATCTCTTATTCACTTAAACTGGCCTTCCACCTGGATGCTTTACTGTTTCATGTTGATGCAGAAGCATCTCACTCTCATCAAAATCTTCAAATTGTTAATCAGACCTTAGGGTCTTGATATTTCCCAAGGGAGTTGATTCTCTTAAAGGAAATTAGTGTAATTTTAATAAGTTTGTAAATAGGTTTTAGGAAGCCTAAAACCATGCATAAATATATGATCTTCGTAGACAATTGTGTACATATCAAGAAAATAGTTAATGCCAAATTGAATAGATAAGGATTGAGTTATTCGGTTCATTGGATATAGGGGTTGACTCTAATATTAAACATTTGTTACAATTTTGTAACATTTAGTTTAGGAGTTTGTTGTGATGAGTTGGAAGTTTATCTAAGTTATATGTAAGCCTATGGGTGTAGAGAGGAATGGCCAATAAAGTGAATAATCGGGCCAATGTAGAGTGTAAAACTGACCTAGAAGTTGTGTGATCGAGTCGGTGTAGTGATAGAATCTCTCTGAATGTGAACTCATCTATAGAGGTTGGAGAAAGTAATGCATTTTGTCGGGTATCCATTAAATATGACATATATGCTATACTACCAAAAACTTCAACTCGTTTGTTATATGACTTTAGCCAAGTCTACAGCAAACACAATATGAGTGAAGACCATTTATCCAATGAAGCATTGAATATGAAGGTTGGCCTCCTCTCCTTCTCATAACTTTTAGAAGGAGAAATCATTGAGGAAGGCATGATACAATTAATTTAAGATCCTTTTGATTTATGTGGCATAGTCTTTTTGGTCCTTTTGATTATAGGATACACTGGCATCATTCTTGTTTTATCTAGGGATATATATTTTGTTTTCATCTCCTCAGGTGTGTGTTTTCTCCACCCTCGATGCCTCCTTGGATAAGCTGTTTGGGCTCCTTATGTTCTCCATTTGGTATTGCTACTTTAGTCATCTTGGGATTGTGGGTTCCGTCCCTCCCCTTGGGAAATTTTTTAATACTTATGATCTCCACTCGTGTCTGGAATGACTTATTGTCAGGACTATGTAAAAGTTACCTTCGATTCACTATTAAATATCAAGGAACTCCTCTTTTTCTTCTGAAAAAAAGTTACAAAATATTTGCAAATGATTTTATTAGATATATTGAGATCCGTAAAATGGGTATTTATTATTTTTTGGCGAGGAAACAAAATAAATTAAAAAAGGTACACCTAAGAATTTTGTAAAAAACATAATTTGTATTTTGAGTTTAATTGGCTGAAGCATTTGCTATGGAATGACTTGATATCTATATCGTGTTAAAGTACTATGTGATGAACTGTTATACTAGGGAATTATTGATATTTTTCAGGATACCGATATCACTATTATGTCATGCTTATAAGTCTTCCCAAGTTTTTGCTGGTATTTTGCTATTATTTGCCAATTTTTTTTCGGCCATGGTGCAGGTAGAACCAAATAGGTATTTTTCAGACTTGTCTTACTCCAATAAGGGGAGTTTGGGAAGGCTAGAGGAAAGTGAGACATCCAGTAGGTCTACAAGGGCTAAATCAACTAGATGTCAGAAGATCAAAAGAAAATAAATAAACACATGGATTTTTTTCTCAGAGGAGGGGGCTCATGTTCCTATGATGATGAGTCAATAGGAGACATCGAGGTGCCCTTAAGATACAAACACTTAGTGAAAAAATGGGTACCTAGGGATATTCCTCGAGTCAACAATGATTTTTGTGTGAATGAGAGGATATATAGAATTGCACTGTCATCATTACATGGATCGGGGTTGTTTTGCATGGATGACATAAAGGTCGGATACAAAAGATGTACATATTTGATGGAGTATGCTGGACCCTCTTACAACTACAATGACTGGATGCGCTTGGTCCAATACACACGAAGTATGCGCAGAAATGGTTTGTTAGTAAATTATTTACAATGAAAGACAAAGACCAAAATAAATGATCAACGTTGTACATTGACGAAAGGCCAAAAATAACTCGAAATATTGCGGTGTTTATAAACAGTATACAACCAGGGTCTACACTTAAGCAACCCAACTGCATATTTGAGGCTCATGAATGAAACCATGTCTTTGTATGTGCCATTAAATGAACAGCTGCTATGAAAGAGATACTTATTAATTACAATTTGAATTGAGTAGATACAAACACGGTTAGTATGGATGTGGTACATCCAAAAATTTACCTAACCTTTTATTAATTATTTTAACATCTTTAGGAATTTTTCGTTGGAATATAATTATATTTTTTATTAAATTTCCTATGTTGACTTCGCAGGGAGGTGATGGGGGGCGCATCAACCTAGTAGCAGGTGAGAGGAGTACACAATCCGTGAGGAAAAATGTATACATCAAAATGTTATGTTTTAAAATTGTTTTAGTGAGTATTTTGGTTTCATTAGGTAATTTTTAGTATGTTTTTGATGCAGGGTTTTGTCAAGGGCACCTACCTCACACTAGATGTTAGTAGACCTGCCTCAAGGAGGAAAGTATACATTGATATTTTCATTGTAAAAATTTAGGATGGACAAACAGATATGTTGTTATGTTTTTTCAATATTATATTCGGTTCGTTTATATAATATTATCTATTTTTCATGCAGAGTGTTGATTGGGGAAGCCGCCCGACAATTAATTAGACGAATGCAACCTTGGGGAAACAGGTAAACATGAATGTAATTCTACATTTTAAATACTTTAAAATTGTACACATGTATAACATGTAGCATAATGTTTATTTTGTTATGTATTTTTTCGTTTTTATGTTTGCGTTCATTATGATAATGTTGTCTACTTTTTTTATAGGTTGATGATCAGGGAAAGTCCCCAGCTATTGGTCAGACGATTAGAGCCTCAGGGAAATAGGTAAACCTAAATGTAATTCTACATTTTAAATACTTCAAAATTGTACACATATAAAACATGTAGCATAATGTTTATTTTGTTATGTATTTTTTCGTTTTTTACGATTGTGTTCATTATGATAATGTTGTATACTTTTTTTGCAGGTGGATGATCGGGGAAAGTCTCCAACTGTTGATCAGACAACACCATAGTCTAGAAATCAGGTAAACCTAGATGTAATTCTAGGAATCTATCATGATAGACAATTTTTGTTAATATAATTTTTTACACAGACTATTACTTCAACAACTAAGCAATGTTTTATATATTTCTATTGCAGACAAATGATTCGGTTTATAAAACAACAATTCAGTAGTCTTTAGATTTTGATGTCTACCAGTTGTTCAATGATACTGACATTGGTTCTTTTATAGACCCGTTGACGGTGCTACATATGGCCTTGAACAAACAACATGAGGAAATGGTTCGTTTGGCATTGACAGTTCCACAAAAATATCAGATCAAAGCAAATGTTCAATTATTGATCCAGAGATGCCAGTCCTTGAAAGTAAGTTGAAGAATCATAACGTAAATTCATTTAGAACTTTATAATTTATAATTTTATATGATAGTGAACTTATAATACACTGTTTTGTATTTACAGGATATTCTGCAACCTCACACTGGTGGTGAAGGCGGTGTTGGTACTAGTGACCAAACCACTCCACGTACACCACATACTGCACCCTTTTTGTCCACTGAACATTCGACAACATTCTCTGTGACACCCTTGAGGCCAGCAAAGGGTGCATTCGATGATGACCGAACCACAATTGATCATGCAGAAGAAGGGGTGGAGACAGGTTTTGATACTAATGATGACACTGAAGCAACATTTCTTGGATCTTCTCATGTCACTAGCACGAGTTCAATAGTGACAACATTTTTGGTGAATGAGGAACTCGTTCCAATAAATATAGAGAAGATTCCGGGTAACCATAGATTGTTCAATTTAGTTTTTATAATTTGTTTCTAATATACTGATAAATGTTTTTGACGTTGACTAATGATGGCATGATTATTTTGCAGGAAATGATGTATTTTATAAAAATCTAAATGATTTAGCCTTGAAGATACTTGGGACCAACATCTGAACAAGGTGGGATAGACAGCCAAAAACTTTAAAGGATGAGCTTACTAATCAGTTGGTTGGCCTATTCGGCAAAGATACCTTTGATACATCGAAGGTCCTAAAGAAGGTTGGACAACATCTGACGATTGTCCAAGACGAATATAGGGTTCATCTAGAAAATAACCCTAGGTATGAGCGCCCTTCGATGATTCCATCCCAGGAGTGGAAATCCCTAGTGGAAGATGGAAAAGAGAAGGGTCTGAGAAAAGCAGGAAAGATACCACCAGGCACAGGGAGCTATGCAATACATTCCACAATGTAATGATAAGCCTTATTATTATTAATTTTTATATCGAAATTGAAGCATCGACTAACATAATTCAACACTTGATTAGGTTGTCAAACACATCAAAGGCCACAAAGAAAATACTAGAGAAAATTGGTCAACACAAGCTTGGCCCTAGTGGTTATTTGAACTTGAAGGCACGATTTGTAAGTATAAAAAACCTGATACTGCATCCAAATAATAAATAGAAAACTATTTTTGTTTTATTCCGGTGCAAAATTTAAAATTAATGAAGTTATGAAAATATGCAGATCGACCGATTCAAAGAATTTCCCACTCAGAAAGACTTGAAGCTTGGATTCCAACATGACTTTGAAGCTATTGTTAAACACCAAAGAAGCTTGTCTGGGGATACACGATCTTCTGCTGATCCATCTGGCTAACATGTATATAAAAACTATATAAGTTAGTGAAACTTTATTAATTCTCCTACAATTTATTCGTTATAAAAAATTAACATATACTATTTATTCTATTTTGAGCAGGAAAGTAATGATCCCGTTAATGTAGAGGATGTACACCAACCAGTCGAATATCATGCTTCAATTTTTGGTAATGAATTTATTAATATGCTACTGGTTTGTATAGATAATTGTAGATGCTGAACATTAATTATAATTCTCTACAATTCAACTGCAGAGCATGTAGATGCAGGTAACACTGAAACAGGTTGAGCCTAGACAGGATAATGATGAACATGATGATGTGCCCACACCAGGTAAAAAAATACCTTTGTAATGTTTTTTTAAATGAATTACTTGTAATTATAAAAAATAAATAAACTAATGAAACATTTTCACATTATTGCAGCAATTATGAGCCCCTGAACTCAAGTTCAACCTGGATAGAAATCTACTAGGGAGTCTGATCAACAAATTCCGGAAGATGCGCTTCTTGCTAATTATGTAAAGAGAAGAAAAGTAAAAAATAAGTGACTGAAGAAATTTTGAGTAATTCTTTTTTATAACGCAGTGTAGTGCATGGTTTTTTTCGCTATTTAATGAATGAATGGTTAAATGAATGCTTTAATGAATGGTTTATTAAATGGTTTTATCGACTATTGACTAAATGAATGATTTAATGAGTGTTTTTTTAGCTATTGAATGAATGGATGGCTTATTGAATGATTTAATGAATGTTTTTTTTAGCTATTGAATGAATGGATGGCTTATTGAATGATTTAATGAATGGTTTAATGAAAGCTTTTTTCAGCTATTGAGTGAATTAATTTGCAGTAAATTGTTATTTGCAAGTAGATGCATTGGGTTTGGGGAATTGAGAGTGATGTGAGGGGGGTGCGAGGGTCCATAAGAGATTCCACCTTCTCGTGGTTGGTCCTGTTTAGTAGGGAATATTAAATTATTCTCGAAACAGAGAGGAGCTCAATGAATGGTAAGGAAGCATACATTAAAAAAAATTATTTCTATAATTGTGGTGTTTAAATTTTACTTTTTCTATTTGAATCCTCCATTGAAACTTGTTACAAATAGCGTTGGGAAATATTTTCATGGTTCAGAGAAAAAAATGGCATTTTGATGTGATCGATGGCCTTATATACATAGTGTTGTGGTTCTCCATGTTTCCTTAGATGATCTCTTGTTACCAATTACTTTACTTGAATATTAATGTAATTTACATTGTTAAATTAAAAATTTTCAACAACAACAAAATGCTCATTAATATTGTTCTTTATAATCATTGAGACAAACTATTGAAACTGTATTTATTTAGCTTCATTTTTTTATTTTCATAAACAAACAAATATTTATTTGATGGGTCCTAACACGAAATTATTGCAACAGGAAAATATTTGTAGTATGTCGAATGATGTTTTGAAAGGTAAAGCAAAAGAAGAGAGTGCAAAGCTCCACAAATCAAGGTAAGTTGTAACAAAAAAAATATAAATGGTATCGACAACATATTCCTAATTCTCATACATATTTTTCTTCAGTTAATTTGATTTGTATTCCATACTTGCTCAATTTCTACCATTCTTTGTTCCCTATAATTTTAACTTGCTTGAATTGATAATAGAATATATCAAATATGCTTAGAAATGATGAAATATGCTTAGAAGTCCAAAACCATGGACACCATGTTTTGTTTTCTAAAAATGTTAGGTTCCTTGTTGTCGGTTTTGAACGGTTTTCTTTGTAACAGAATCTTTATCAAAATAATAGATACATTTTTCACATCTTATTAGATTGCAGATACAAACCTAGGGTTTCCCAAGATCTCCATATATTGTAAAAAGTGATCATATCAAAGAGATGTGATTTTTCCTTGATCTATATAGCGAGAAGCTGTAAAGTCAGTTTATGAATTTGTTGATTGTTCTTCATCCACGTAATCACCAACATGGAATCTCCATAGACCTCAAGTCAATGAATTCCTTTCACAAGTGATAGAGATCTTCTCACAAAAAAACCCCTCTCTTGGTCACTAGGGATAGAGATCTTGGTCCATTAACTATTTGTTATAATCATGCTTGGTTAACTTTAAGAAACACTCATATTCCTAGAAATATACTCATGGTCCACCCATATCCATTCATCTATGTCCTAAATTTGGGAATAGAAGATAAAAGTATTAAAGCTTGGGCCGAGACACATTCTATAGATCCCTCAAAGAAAAATAGAACACAACAAGAAAATACTTAAACAATACTAAAATGAAGAAGTAGGGATCTAGGGGGAATCAAGGAACAAAACAAGCAGCAATTACAACTTGATCAGATAATACAATCCAAAGGAGGAGGTTAAATCCAAGAAACCTACAACTTAAGGAACGTAGTAAGAACATTAATTTTTTCATAGTTGAGCCAACTTTAGATTATTATGGAACAATATATCAAAATTTTCCCTTCTAAATGGAACAAAGAAAAAATATTCACTAACAAAGAATGTTTCATATGACCCTCATCAAGCCATTATTTTTGCATAAACACTGGAAAACATTTAGATTTTCCAAGTATTGGCCTTAGATTTGGCCATATTGGTTGTTTTCCTAACCAAAAATATTGGACCAAGTATTTCGAGTTTAAAAAAATGGTGTCACATAATTTACATTTAATGACATATCCCCCATACTAGGTTATAAATAACCTCATTACTCTATGCAATCCTGTCCTAGGGTTTGAATCCTCAAACCCTAAGTCTCACACTCTTACATAATCATAAGCATCAATAATTCCATGCAACATCAAGAATACAATAACTCTATGATATTTTCCTAGCCTTACATACCATAAGAATAAAGATCCAAAAACATACAAGGTGTTAAATCTACTCTCCATGTCTTCTACTAGGGTAGAAACCTTAGTGTTACAACAAGATACATAATAACCATCATCGACAATGGTGTAATCTTATCTAGGGTTTGCATTTATAAAACAAACCTTAGTCATCACAAAAAAACCTAACATCACAAATGAGCAAGCTCTCCAAGAACATCTAAGACGTTAATCATCCCTGGTCTTCTGCTAAGGTTTCCACATGAACCCTAAGTCTCCAATACAAGTACCATGAAGGGTACAAATGATGAATGAATATGAGATATTTATCCTCCCTTATATATGCATGTAGGTGAGGGTGAATAACATAAAATAAGGACAAGTTTCCCTACAAGTAACCAACATGGAGAACCCACATGGAGCACTCTACGATCCAAGGCTGTCACACAAACTCTCCAAATTATCGTGGTTGTCTTCCTCAGGGTTTTCACACCCTAGCCATGTTAAATCGTATACGTATGCGAAAATAAAAATATAGTGTTGGCCTCCAAATATACTTTCATGTCCTAGGGTTTGAATTCTCAGACCCTAATTTTTCCACTCTTACATCATCATAAGCATCAAGACTTCCATGTAGCATCAAGAATACAAGAACTCTATGATATTTTATAGCCTTACATACCATAAGAATAAAGATCCAAAAAACATACAAGGTGTTAAATATACTCTCCATGTCTTCTACTAGAGAAACCTTAGTGTTACAACAAGAGACATAATAACCATCATAGGCAATGGTGTATTATTCTCTAGGGTTTACACGTATAACATAAACCTTGGTCATCACAATAAAAATCCTAACATCACAAATGAGCAAGCTCTCTAAGAACATCCAATATGTTTATGATCCCTTGTCTTCTCCTAAGGTTTCCACCTGAACTCCAAGTCTCCAATACAAGTACCATGAAGGGTACAAATGATGAATGAATATGATATATTTCTCCTCCTTTATATATGCAATTAGGTGAGGGAGGGTAACATAAAATAAGGACAAGTTTTTTTGCAAGTAACCAACATGGAGAACCCACACGGAGCACTCTACAATCCAAGGATGTGCATGTCAAACTAGGGTTTTGTCCAACCCTAAAAATGAGATTCACTCCAAGTCAATATCTTGGGATCAATTACCCTCCAAGATGGTTTGGTCTCCATAGGGTGTTAGTCCTACACTCCCTCTTCCATGGTGTCTTGGTGTCCAATTTCCCTTCTTGTAAGTCATTTCTCTAATTGTGTGTCCAATTCCTTCTCATATACCCAATTCTACTCTGATATGTACCAATGTGGTTAGTAAGATCACATTATCCTCCTCAATATATGTGCTTGGGTCCATCACCAACTTCCAAAAATTATGCTATAATTTTATGGCAATTTAAGGTCATTTCTTGCACAATCTTGTGGTGGCATTTTTTGGATGATGTTGGTGAAATGTTTTACAAGGAAAACGTGATGTGATAGTGATATTTTGTGGCCAAAATAGGAAAGAAAAAAACATACAAAATGGAAATTACTTACATTGGAAAGATGCACATTCTGGATAAAGAAGCACAAATTGATATGGGCATGTTTTCCTAGGACAAGGAGGTAGGTTTAACAAAGGCCATTGTACCCATAGGAGGAACATTTCTTAGTGCCAATTCATGCTAACTTGTATAAATTTGGGAATTATAACTTTTAATGTGATTTTGAAATTTCACTTCTCGCCAAAGATTTCCCAAATTGATTTCTTATGAATATTCAACATTCATATGATCTTTAATAAAAATTATAGTAGAAAACTATGGACGATATTTCAATTTACATCAACCCCAATCCACAATGAATTGCAAGAGTAAGGATATCAAATGTATTCCAACAAGTTTCAATTATTTTAGGCACACTTTTCTAAATATAAACCATATTTGAAATCACTTTAATTATTGTATATTTACAATATTAAGTATGCCTTTTTATCTTTAAGGTGTTTTTCAAATCACTCAACAATTTCAACCCTTAATATGTCAAATTAGCATGAACAATAAGTTTTGAAAATTACTTAATCAAGAAGATGTTAGACATTGAGAGGGGGGGTGAATAAGTGTAAAACCAATTTTAAAACTTTCCTTAACTTGTCACAATTAACTACCAATTCATCATTCCACTGATCTACCAATTTCATAATCATTTCATAAACATCTTTCACTTCATCATTCACATATCATAAGAATTTGAATCATCAAGAACCATAACACAAAAGAACACAACACCATATAATTTTGTAATCTTTTTGTATTAGTTTTGGAGTGGCTACAACCGTAAGGTAAAATCAGCTCCTACTTATACAAAGAGAATCTACTCTTCATCTAGGACCCTGCCTAGTTTTCTTAAACCCTGCTAAGAAGGGTTTGAGGTATCCTAACCTCAAATGCAAGACAAGCTTGCTTTTGCAATTACAGCTCACTTAGGCTCATGCCTTCAACACTGCTGGTTATCTGCTCATCCTCTTCCCTGCTGACCATCCTTCACTGCTGCAAATCTGCATGGTCTGCTCAGGAACACTGCTTATGAAGTCATCAATCATCAAGGTCTGATCATCATCAAGGTCTTCATGGATGTAGGTATAACATTCTGCTGGTCAAAGTTCTGCAATACAACTTGTCATATCCATGATCACTGGGTAAACTTAGGGCTATGTGTACCTTCTTTAAACTCCGCATTAAACTACATCCTAGGTCTTATCATATTTCTTCACCTCAATCCTTTGCACATTAAACTATACAAAACACTGAGCCCTAACAAACGAGGTCTGAGATTCAAATGCCTTCATTAATTAAACCCTCAGTCAGAGCTGTAGCTCATGCACCAAGACATAAGCAACTTGTCTCTATGTCTACTTCAGATTCTTCAGCATACTATCAAGGTTACTTAGGAAAAACCACGCGTCTAGTGATGTAACCTTACTTACTACAAATCATGTGTCCAGTGATGTAACCTTACTTATTGCTGTAACCTTTGGATTTCAACGAATACTGGATCTTTCCAATACTTCAAATTCTGCTTCAAGCCTTTCTCTTCCAAGCTTGAGATAGCTGGAGTATGATGTAACAGGATCAAAACTCACAAGGAGAACTTGGATTGTTTAGTCATAGTTGAAAGAGGAACCAATACAACTATCAAGTATCAAAACTTGCACTAAACAGTCATCATAATCATTGTCATGTATTCTTGTGACTAGGATGTTTCTTCAAGTCACTCTTCATTATATTTAGACCTAGGCTGTGTATTGGATGAGAGGAAGAGCCCAACACAAGTCCAAACTTGGTATGTCAATACTATAGCTGTCATCCACTCACCAAGTAAGGGCTATCATCTTCTTAAGCAGTGCATCAAACTTGCTCTGTGTGTCACTCTAACTGTGTATCATCCTTGTACTTCATCAGTAGCTTCTAAGGATGTCATCATGGACTGTCATCTTCATGCTTAAGCCTTATCATCAACATGTCAACTTCTAGGGCTATTTGGGGCTGTGTAAATGCTTAGGGCAGTAAGCATCTCCCTTCAAACTTGGATAAGATTGTAGATTGCTTAGACACCACCTCAATCACTTTCAAAATCGAATAATATTGGACTGTGTATAAACTACCAAACTTAGACTTGTGTATATGCTATCAATATTTTGGTGGTTTGTCTGAGGAAGAAAACACCCACAATATCAAATTAGGGACTGTGCATGTTTGGACTGTGGAAGAGTCCAATCACCATCCAAATCTATTTGTTTGTTATGAGAAGCAACCCCAAACACCATAAAACTCGAGACTACTATCAGCACACAAAGACTTAGACCCAAGCTATCATTCCTCCATGCATACACAGTGTCAAAAACCAGATTTATATCAACTTGTGGAATGCTTCGGATCTGTGGAAGAGTATCATACTTTGTGAAGCTCAGAACTGTTCACTGGGTCTGCAAATTTTGGGGCTGTGGAATAGTGTGGACTGAGGAAACCCTTGCTCACATCTGCTCCCCCATCTTGTTGGTTGTACTGTAGTGCTGCTACAGTCAAGCCCTAAAAAAAAGATGGGCTGCTTCAAACAATAACTAAAGAGAGTAAAAACAAGATGAAAAATTTCTCTGTTGCAAACTTCGGGTTTTATTCTTTACTATTGCAATAATTCAGACTCTTTACTGCTGCTACAAAAACACCAAAATAAAATTTTAATATAATGCTGCAGGTCATCGAGTTTTTCTTTAGTCAACTGCTCCTCCACTCGAGTTTTTCTTCAGTCTGTTAGTTGGAAATTCGAGTTCCTCAGACCCCACTGAATTTACCTCAGTCTGCAAACTTAGACTGTCTTCTTCTCTATAATTTGGTAGTATGGAAACCCTCCAACAGTCAACTCCTCTTGTGAAAAACAAACTCTGCTGGTGCCCAAAATTCAGACTGCTCCTCTGCTGCAAAATTCGGGTGTTTCTCATTTACTGGTGCCACCACAAATCTCAGACATCTGAAAAACCTCAGACTGTCTACCTCAGTCCATGAAAAACCCTTAGAGATCAGCCGAAATTCACATCAAAATAATGAATTTGGTGGGGTATTTATACTAGATTTCCATAAAAAATTGGAGCCGGCCTTAAAAAAAATTGATTTTTTAAATTTAAATTTTAATATATTCTAGAGCCGACTTGTCATTTTTGTTTTTATTTCACTTAAAACTTTGACTGAGTCGACTTTACTTGGTTTGTTTCTTTGAAACAAATCAACAAATGATCACAGCATGGATCATTTGGTCATTAAATGTGACATACAATCATTAGGCAAGGGCTTCAACATTTTCATTTAAACTGTTGTGGATTTTGACCAAGGATTCCATGCATATGTATATGTCCACGATCTCCTTTAGCTCCTTAAGAAAGCCACTTATGTGCAAGGGTTCCAAGATCGAGGATTGTGGGCTAAAGAATCAAGGACTTCATCATAAAAAAGATTCCAAGGCAATATTCAAGGGTTTCAAGAGATTCTCCATGGTTTCCTTGCAAGTAGACGTGGACTTTATCAACAAGAGCGTGGTCTTCATGACTATACCAAGGGCATCTTCAGGGCTTCTTCATCAAGTTGACCTTTTTCATTGCCATATCATCATTCAATTAATGTGTTTTCATCAAATTGTCATCAGTGACAACTTTATCCAACAATCTCCCCCTTTGTCATTGATGGCAATCACATCCAACTTCTCTTCCCCTTTGACATTAATGACAAAGGGCAGAAGCTTCACAAAAAATCGAATTCTTGAATTTTTCATAGCCAAGTCTCCTCCTTTAATTGAATGCTGCTGATGCTGACCTGATATTCATAGTTGTGCTTAACATACCATCTTGATTTGAATTCTGAGAATATCCAACATAGATCATTGGTTTCAACCAGCTTTATGTTGTCTATCTGGATGCTCCTATCTGATTTCAGGGCCACATGAACACTGTTCTTGGGGCTAAAATTTGAAATTCCAAACATCATAGTTCTTTAATTTCTAAGCCATCTGCTCTCATTACATGCTCCCCCTGTGAAGATACTGTCTCAATCACCTGTTATTCCTGAACATACATTAAGTTTTATAAAATTTGTGCTTTTGGATGCCTGAACTTCCTCTTCATTTTCTCACATCAGCAACCAGAATTTTAAGCATATTCAAAGGTAAATGCATCATTTAGTAAATTACAAAACCTCATAATACCAATCATACTCCCCCTTTCAACAAACTTCTTTTCAATTTGGACTAAACAAGATTTTCTTCAAAGGTCTGCTGAACTTGTCATCCAGACTGTCTTCTTTAGAAAAAAAGATTGATCACTATATTTTCTGCTACAACCTTTTGAATAAGCTTCAAATTCAATACTTCGGATGCTTGGACTAAGCCTTGATCTCCATGATGTCACAAACTTGTATGACATAATGACTGCCTTACTGATGCAAATTTTAGAAAATAATGCTACTATTGTTTCCATAAAACTTAGCTTACTGTCATAGCTGTAACTATGTGCTCACACATTGGATTATGTGTGTGTCAATATCACTTTATCATCATTATAGGAAACATTAGGTGTTCATCAAATCAAGATCTGAACATGCACCATGGTGTAACTCTTGCACATATTTCCAAACACTTGCAAACTATGGATTCAACTCTGGTTACTTTAGCACTTCTTCTTCATACTCGAATTCAATAGATGAAATAGAACTACAACTTCCAGCCGCTGCTACAACTGCCTAAAGAATTCTGTCAACATCAATCATCATGAAAATGTCCATGGAAATTTCATTGCTCCTATCTTTTGGAGGACCAAAGACAAATTAGAGTAAGCATATATCAATATTTTCCATGCTCCCCTTGTTATGCATCTTCTTCTTTAGCTGCTCAGCAAGGTAAATCCAATACCCAAAACTGATGTATTGCAATATGATCCTAGGACCCGTTACTTCTTGGAGAGCCATTCTCGACCATTTGAGTCCATTCTCCAATGATGAACTCATGGAGTTCTTAAAGTCATTTATCAGACTTCAAGAATGGCTTGCCATATGACAACCATTTTCACTTGTACACTGATCCTCAGTTTCATTTAGCACACTGTTTTTCTTCATCCACACTTGCTTCTTGGCATGCATCTTTTCATTATTTTCTCCATTATTCTTGTTGGTTTTCTTGGCTGAGCTATATGTCAGTCTTCTCGTATCATTCCAACAATTTTGTGCTTTGTGCCCAAATTTGTTGCATGACCAACACCTTCCATCACTTCTTAGATCAACTTCTTTTCTCCATCCTTGAGAATGTACTTGACTGTAGGTTCTTGTCTTTTGATCTTCAAAATTTTCTGGATTTGTCTTCTTCCAAGGTTCACCAGTTCTTCTTGCTGAAGTGTATGAAGAAATCCTTCTTGGCTGACTTCTTTGACTGGCACATTCATGGGATTTGTGTCCAAACCCATTGCAGATGTAGCATCTCAATGTGTGACATGTGGCAGCAACATGTCTGACTTGATTACATGTCCATCATCTAATTGAGGCATTGGAACTTCCAACCCTTCTTCTTCCATATAATCTACAGTCCATAGCCTTATGACCAAAGTTAGAACAAAAATAACAATAACCATTGAAACTACTTTCATACCCGGGTCTTGTGAGCTTGCTTTGAGGAATAGACCTAACTCCTTGTTTCATCTTCGAACTTCCAAAGTCCTTGTTGTCAGGTACAGGTGCATGGGGAGCAACTTTGGACGTTGATGGAATTGCTTCTGGAGTCTTCAGAGACCAAGTGTCATCTTCAGATTTTCTTTGTTCTTCTTGTAACCAAGACCAGTTTTGTCGAGTGGAGATCTTTGGCAATCTAAGATCTTATCTAGGACAATTGAACTATCCTGGAACTTGACCAAGGATTCCTTCTTCTTACCTTTCTTCCTGAGACCAACTACCTTCTTTTCTTCCAGCTGACTCTTCAGGATTTCTTCTATCCTCTTGGCTTCCTCCAGCTGCGTCTTTAGATCATGATTGACCTCTCTAGTTTCTCCAAGCTCTTGAACAGGCTTTTCTGGTTCTTCCTTTTGACTGATCAATTCAATCTATAATTGTTCAACTTCAACATCCTTTTCTTTCATTCGATCTCGCAACTCTTTTTCCTTGTCTTTGAGCTTTACAAGCAACACTTTCATTGACATGGTCTTCTACTGATATTCATTCAAGGAGTCCAAGATTTTATTTTTAAACCTTGTGAAGTGACTCTGGGTCAAATTTACTGTGTTCAGAACCCAGTTGGCTCTGAGATTAATATTCAACAACGTGAGATGTATCTCATGTGTAGTATTTGATAGCCCTTCATCATATTCTACAAGAACCTTCTAAATTTCATCACACAAGCTATCATTATAATCACAAGAGTCCATTTTTTTACTGGAGTCCCCTTCTTGTTTGTCTTCTTCTTGATTGAGCTCTTCTGGGGGCTTGTCTTTTGATTCCTGATCTGTCTTTTCAGGTTCTGGTCTTGCCTTCTAATACTCACTGTCCAACTTGAACCATAGGTCTTTTGCCGAAGTGTACTCTTCTACACTTTCCTTCACTGAGCTGCGAAGTCCATCCATGAGGAACTTCAAGGCTGTAGTGTTTTCTTTCTTTGTTTCTTTCTGTGCAATTGATTTTCCTTTCTTGTTTGATGGAGCAGGTGGATTGATAACAATCTCCCAAATACCAAACTTCTTTAGATAAGCCTTCATTTTGCTCCTCCAACTGAAATAATCTGTAATATCAAGTATAGGCACATCATTGCTTGATGACTCTTTCTTTTCCTCCATTGTGTCTAAGGATCTCCTTCAAGCTTGCTAGGCTTGTGACGAAGGCCGACTTTGATACCAATTGTTGGACACTGAGAGGGGGGGTGAATCAATGTAAAGCCAATTTTAAAAATTTCCTTAACTTGTCACAATTAACTACCAATTCATCATTCCACTATTCTACCAATTTCATAATCATTTCATAAACATATTTCACTTAATCATTCACATATCATAAGCAATTGATGTAGAAATTCAGGCCTGCAGTAGATTAATTTCACTCACAGCAATTAACAATTGATCATGCAAATTATCAACAATGGAGACTGAATATGGAGCTGTAACACAAAATTATATTAACTGAGTGTACAATAGCCAACCCTGTAATAACATAGGCTGCTGAATATATAGAATACATGAGCAAATCGAATGCATAAGGAAGCATCCAAATCTAGCATAAAGCAGGCTTACCCAAAATAGGCAAATCCCCCATAGGTGTAAAAAGCTGATCCCAAATCTATCAAGGACCCCACGAATTAGCAAGGGCGCATGGGAAAGCTAAAGAGTGGTCAAATGGCAGCTCATACATGCTTTTTCATGGAGGAAAGAGTGGAAGATGAAGAGGCAACAAAGCTGATTCACCTCACCTAGTCTTGCTTTCCTATGTGCCTTAAAACACTGAAAAAGCAGGCAATAAAGCAGAAAAAGCAGAAGGGC